>JANAVB010033816.1:2273314-2530814 GCA_029216955.1 Iris pallida
GGAACCACCTTTAAGTATGACTCTAAAAGCTCTACCTTAAAATGAGTTAGATTTCCTTCTTGCTAGCACGGGAAAGTGGGGATGGAGAAGTAGTGTTGTTAAGTAAAGGTAATAGTCTAGGCGTTAACGTTGTACTCCTTGTTCAATCCTTTCTTGAAATAGATGCTCATTATACTCTTGAAGCCGGAGGGTAAAGTGTTATTGGACAAATATAAGTGCAACAGTGTCTTATGTATCCAAACAATGGACAGTCAAGGCACATGGGCAAAAGTATGAGTAGCTAGATTAGAATGTTGAGATGGATAAGGCAATATATTAAATAATGAATTTAAGAATGACCTTATGCATATAGGAATAGAGATAGCCTCTATCAAGGATGCAGGACAAGTGTGTAAGATGGTCTCAGTTATGTGGAATTGAAATTAGTTCATGCTCCAGTCAAAAGAAGTGATTTGGTTGTAGCTGCATGTATAAAGGACGATGGGTTGGCCAAAATGACATGAAGTGGTCTCTTTGAATAAAAATACTAAAATGATGAAGAGGTGACCGGAGGAAATGGATTCATGTAGCCAACTCCAAAACTTGGACAGTGTTCTTCATTTTGTCTTGGTTTAGGACCTTGAAACAATTAACCTAATTACTTGCCAATCAACTGGATTATTCAGGATTATGTAGTATACGACTAATTTCACCTCCCAAAAATACTAGTAGACAACACAAAACAACAACAAAAACAACAAAAAACAATACGATCCCTTTATCACATCCTTTTGGGCTTGGCTGCACTAATTTTTATTGTCCATTCAGCTTTGTCAAGTGCCATCTCTTCACATTAGCAAATGCTGTATAGTTTTCAGAGCCTTGATCCAAGTTTATCAGGTATATCCCTAGCTCTAGCAGCTCCTTTAGGCTTTAACTAATTGATAATCACTCCTACCATGTGGATCTACTGATCTTCTTTGGATATATCAAAGCCATCTCGAACATTTCTCCCATCTTACCCAGTTCATGCCGTCTTCAACATTCCATGGATGTAGTCTTTGTTTATCCTCTCTTTAGTGGGTCGCCACACATCCATCACAACGCCATTTCAGCTATGCTGAATTTTTTGGACATGTTTCTTAATTGACCAATATTGCCAGCCAATGTTCCAACATAAAGTAAAGTTCATCTTATTGCTGTCTTATAAAGTTCATCTTATTGCCAGTCAATGTTCAAATTACTTCACAAATGTCCCTCCACTTTAACCATCCTGCATTAAGTCTATGAGCAACATCTTTTTCAGTCTGTATCATGATGAGTAATCAATAAATCCTGAGTAGGGATAACTAAAGTTCATAGGTTCTCTTCATTCTTCACCATCAATATGGATAATTCCCTCATTTTTTCATGACGTCTTACTAAAGCTAAATGTCATATATTACGTTTGTCTTACTAGACTGCAAAATCTTCTACATTCTTTTTTTTTAAACTAACCCTTCGCTAGGTCCCTTCATTAACACAGTATCACCAGGAGATAAGTCCAAAATAACAACAATAAATACAAATAGTACAAACAAATTAAGGAGACAATACGGTGTATCTGGCCCATGTGTACGCTGTGTACTTACAGTATGCATATGCATAACAAATTTGATAACCTGTGTGCAGAGTTCTACAAATTGACAGTTTGACAAGTTGGCTGACATGTTGAACTCAAAAAATAAAATAGAGCACGTGGCCTAGCAAGCCAATAAACGTATCAGAGGAAGATAGCAGCCTTTGTCTGCTATGATTTATGCCTGGAGCCATGCCCCTGGGTTGCTGCTGCCTTCCTGCTGCTGCTATCAGTTAAGGGTAATTTCTAAAGAGTGGGGGAAAAGAGGCTTAATGGCGATTTGTGGGTTAATTATCCGGTAAAATTTGGTTTTGGTTCTGAAATTTTAACTTACCCAGTAACCTATAAAATGACTTGTTTTTTGTTTTTTAAACCAGCCTGTTTAGTCCTAACGGGACTGATTAACCACCCTGTCCGCCTACTCATCTCCTTTATGTGACTGGGCCGGATTGGTCACTCGGCTTTGTAGCCGGCTACATAAACTGGTCTTTCCATCACTTTTTCTGATGAAGGCTATGTTGTTCTTATAGTAGTTGTGGTGACAAACACCACTGAGTTTTGGGTAGGGGAGTCCATAAAGATTCCTACAACTGGTGACTAATGCTGTGCTGATAATGGAAATTTTGGTGGCTCTTGAAGCTGTTCTCGGTAAAGAAATTGGTGTTAGATATAACGTTGTGCGACAAGCCTTGTGATCCCTCCATTGATGAAGAACGGTAAAAGCATAGAATGCAGACATAGCAACTGGTGACTAATGCTGTGCTGATAATGGAAATTTTGGGTAGGGGAGTCCATAAAGATTCCTACAACTGGTGACAAATGCTGTGCTGATAATGGAAATTTTGGTGGCTCTTGAAGCTGTTCTCGGTTACCATTCTACCTATTTCCAATTTGATGAAGAACAGTAAAAGAATAGAATGCAGAGATGGCAACTTGGCACTTACCCCTTAGGGCTTCAGGCCCAAGTATCTTGTGTCAATCTAATAATAAAGTTGAGATTCTTAGAAAAAAAATGTAGAAGGTATAAAAGGAAAGGTTCTGATGGCCTAATTCTTATCCAGCCTAAATTTATATTAAATTGACTTTCCAACAGAACCTACTGAAACTTGCTGTTATTTGGATGGACTTCCTAGTTACTGGTTGAATCCTATCCTAGTTGTAGCCTTAATCGAAAGTAATTTACTAAGTAGCGCAATCTCACCTCCATAATAGAATCTCCGCATCTTTTCTTGGAACTTATATTCATACTTCTCTGGTTATTCCTATTATCTTTTTTAATCTTTTCTAATCCAATCAACTATCTGTCGGTAATTTCAGATCTCTTCGGGAACTGACTGTGATTTGAATAATCTATAGGCAATTTGTTTAGAAACACATGTTACTTAATTTACTAGCATTTGTTTTCATTCATATTTCTTTAGTATTAATTTTTTTGTCATTTTGTTGTTTATCTGGAAAGGAACAAAGCGAGGTGCGCTTCTGTGCTATTAGGTGGGCAACTTCTCTCTTCGATTTGCATCACTGTCCTAGCCGGTACATCTGCATGCTTGGGGCAGCTGACTCAAAGCTGGATATAAGGTCACTCATACATATCTTATTGCCGCTGTTGATGAGTTTAATTGTCCTTTTGTATCTGATTTTCTCGGTAGCTTATCTTAGATGGTTTGTTCATGACAACATTTTCTCCGTTACCATTCTACCTATTTCCAATTTGATGAAGTGTCTACTAGGTTCATGATCATCTTTTTAGTAGCTGTATGGTTGACGGAATTACTTTTTCAGGAGCTGGTGTCACGACCTGAAACCTAATAGGCATTGAATTTCAAATTGCGACTTCTGTAGCTGATCTAGTTACAATCATCAAATAAACATGTCTAAAATTTTCAATCATTAAAATAAAAGATATAATATGATAGTCAACAACTTCCGATACATAACCTGTCATTTGTTCACATCTTCTCAACCCATTTCTATCCATACCAACTATTTTAACCTCAAATATAAGCACTTCCAAATAGTCTTCTATTAAGAGTCCAGTTCCTCTTTGTACATATCACATACATTCAAAATTTGCTATATCCTATGTACACCATAAGGATTCAACATTTATTAGCCATACCACTTCTGTACTTCCACTCCTATACATCTAAAAGTGTAACAAAACATTATAGTTCTATGAGCACATTATAAAATTAACTCTTGAGCCTATTAGTCTACACCACTTCTTGCTAGTCCATTTTTTTCCTTCCTATAAAAGAGTGAATCACTACTAATCAAGACTGTATAAGTAAGGCAATAATACAATCTTAGGAACAAAAACACAATCAATATGTTGATAAAAGTGACTCAACTAAATGTCTTAGTCTAATTGAAGAGAATAAGGGGGTTATTTATATAAGAGGAGAGCTCCATTTAGGTGGCTTTTCAATGTGGGATTAAAACTGGTGAATTAGACCAAAATAAAAGAGAGGATAAATCTCTTCTTCAAATTTAAATAGTCTATGGCAATAATATGACATCAGTAGGAGAAGTATTTCTGAATTCAATCAATTAATTATAGCTTGAGATTCAAGTGTCAACAATTATATATAAGCATCCTGAGCTAGATTGTCAACTTGAGATACGTATCATGTATGGATTTCCTTGCGAATTATATCATTGTGTGCGTATCGTGTATCATATGATAAAATAACTCCAGGAGTTTGGGTTTATACTTCTAATCCTTAAGAAACATGAATTAATATAATTCTCTCACAAAATTTTATTTGTTTCATCTTCATAGGTCTATCTAGTTTCTGAATCTAGATGCTTAATTATACATTACATGACCCAAGTAAAAATCCCGAAACATCTTATCTCTATATGTATGGTATCTGATCAACCGATATATGGTGGAATGGTTGTATATTGTATCATATGTATAGTGTCATGTAATAGTAACAACATAGATGTCCATTACTATTCTTGATTTTATGCTTCATATGTGCCCTTTCTGGATCTGCAGCTTGGTCTGTTCTCCATCGCACTCTCAGGACAGTGATCTATAATTTTGAGGCAGACTGATAAGAAGCCAATAACAGTGTCAATTCAGTGTCACTATTTCAACAATTGGTGTCAACAATACTGTGATAAGATAAATAAAGATAAGGACATCAGGATCAATGGTGAACACTACATGAAGTCAATCAATAATTCTCATTGGCCATATGAGGATGATCCGTTATAGTACCATGAGAATTTATTTTGTGCCGTTTCCTCTAGAGTCAATATTTCCAATTGGACGTCTTAATGTGATCAATCAATCTCATGGTCTTGCCAGTCGATTAATGTCCTTACCAGCTCAGTCAATATGGATAGAGACATTAAGAGTCCAATGAAATATCAATCATAATAAAGGTAGTACCAAAATTATGAATTCTGATGTTACATACAACAAACATATCCATGTCGATAAGATCATATGGATTCATATAAGCCATCCATTATACTAAAGTAAGATCTTGACATAATAACCAAGAGGAATTTGAGTAGTCACAAACATCACACTCAAGTTGGAATAATCACCAAGAGGAATTTGAGTGCAACATACTCAGAGTTTTGTTATGGAATTGAAAGAGAAACATATAAGATGGAGCCAAATAACATGTAGGAGAACATTGAAAAGTTTAGTCACTCGTTGCTGAATCGAACCATCGCTGATTCCGATGACTCTGACATTACTTCAATATATTCCTCTCTCCTATCCACATTCTCCTTTGTTTATTTCTTTGTAACTTATGGGCATTACACACTAAATAGGAGGGGAGTCTGGGTTTTATCAACTCGAGAGTAGGTCAGTCACAAGCTTTACTAAGTCAAGTAAAGACGAGTCATCAATACTATCAAGCATGAGTTGTCAAGTCGAGGAAGGATGAATCTATCACTTAAGAGAAGGTGAGTCATCAAACTCTGAGTGCAATATACTCAAGAGTTTTATGGAATTGAAAGAGAAACATATAAGATTGAGCCAAGTAGCATAAAGCAGAATATATAAAAGTTTAATCACTGACTTGTTGCTACACCTAATCGTTGTCGATTTCGAGAATCTGACACTACAGCAGATCTTTCTCTTTCCTATCCTCTTTCTCCTTTGTTTTACTTCTTTATAACTTATGGGTGGTATCCTCTAAATAGAAGGTGATAATATGTTTTATCAACTCAAGAGTGAGTCATAAGCTTACCAATTCAAAAGCTTACCAATTCAAGAGAAGGTAAGCGTAGGGTTCATCACTCTAGAAGGAAAGTCGTTGGCTTTATCAACTTTATTCTAGAGTAGGTGAGTCACAAGCTTCACCGATTCAAGAGGTGAGTCATCAAAGTATAAAGCATTATTTGTCAGCTCAAGAGAGCACGGGTTGTTTAAGTGAATGAGTCAAACAACTCAAGAAGCATGAATTTTCAACTCATGTGAGAATGAGCCATTACTTAAGTGCATGAGTCGAACAAGTCCAGAAGCATGAGTTGTCAACTCAGGAGAGCGTGAGCCATATGCTCTTATCAACTCACTCCCTTCTGGGCTTCCAACATAGACTTTAGTTATGGGCTACATGAGTTCCTAAAGCCCATTAACACCTGCTCTCCTTTTGGGCTTTACAAGCCCATAATCATAACCAAGCCCAAGAGACAATTTATTATTTTTGTATTCGACTAAGTGATTTTGATTGCTGGCTCATCTTTTCCTTAGTCAACTTCTATACATGTTATAGAAAATACGTGAGACCTTAGAACTGGCATTGTCAAGGGAAGAAAAAGCCAAAATGTTTATGAATGCTTCCTAGAAAGGGTGGACTATACTTCTGATTTGTTATAACCATTTTCCATCTCTTAGTGCTGACCCTAGAAATCTCACAGTAAAATCCAACCTAGATTCCTATTAAACTTTAGCCATGTAGAACTGAAGTAGAAGTTCCTTTGTAATGTTTGCAAAGTTGTTTCTACATCCTTAGGACATTGACTTTTAGCCTTTTGTGTGCACGTTACTCATGGAAAGAGAACTTTATTGCACAGCTATAACTCGACCATGATTTATGGATCTAAATGTTGGACATTTAGGAACATGTCCTAAAATTGTGAAGCTGAAATGGAAATGTTTAAAAGGATGGATATTTGAGAAAAAGAGAAACTAAATTGAATTCGTTTGTAAGTGCCTAAGAATAGCTTAACTTGAGGATAAGGCCAAGGAGTTCATTTGAGATAGTTTGGGCATGTGCATCACAGTGGTTAGGAATAATACAGTTGTATTTTGAATGTTGCTACGAGGGTTAGGGTATACCTTCACAAAGAAGATTATTTATGTTAAAATAATATGAGGCTTGTAAGTGATGCCCATATAGAGCTGAATGGAGGAAATAGATTCTTGTAGGCATCTTCTCTTGGTAAGGACTTTGTTGTTTCCTGCTGAATTCCCCTAGCAAGAGTTGGATATTTTGGAATCAAATTGAGCCTCACAGATTATTTAACGATTTCTTTTGAAGAATATCATTTGTTGATTTCCTCTATGTTATATCTGGAAGGTTGTTTCAGGTAGTTTTAGGCATTATGTGGATAATTTCCTAGTATAGAGTATATTGTGCAAGCCTATTTTTATTGGTTGACCACTGGCTTATTCATCTATGAGAAGCTAGCTTGGTGCTAACCTGTGTATAGAACTCTGTAATTTGTTACTTTTGTGTTGAATCTAATGATGTGTTTTGAGTTCTCTTCTGGGAGTAAATAGTTACTGGTTAAATCTTTCTGGTTCTTCTTCTATAGCTGCACCTTTCCGAAAGCTTTTATTATTCTCAGGAGCATGGACAATATTGACTTTATCTACCACGCAGTTCATAATTGCATATTCATCTAGGAAGTGTCTAATCCATATATTACTCTATTATTTTGCTTTTCATTCATTGGATGCAGTGTGTTTCAAGATGTACTAATTACTATTTAGTATGTACAGTGAAGCTAAAAATATTGGAATTTCATTAAGCCTTTTTCTTTGTTCATTTCCTTCGAAATTTGAACACGTTGGAGTTTATACCTAGCTTCGTTAACTTGGATATAGGCTAATTCAGTATATATGTTTATTTGATAGGGTAGTAACCACCTGAGTCAATTGCAATACAACAACAAAGCTTTTATTCCAAAATTTGGGTTTGGCTGTTTGGATTCTCTTCCCCCATTCAACTCTGTGAAGGGCTATGTCCTATGTAACGCTAAAAAACACCTTATCCTTATTTGAAACTTCAAAACAATGTTGCCTAGGCCTAACTCTAGTCCTAATGGCACTATTAACTACTATGCTATTCTCCTCCTTATATGAGCATCTATTTGTCCGCCGTCTGCACATGTCAAAATCACCTAAGATGATTTTCTCTAATACCTCAGCTGGCACCACCTCGAAATTCTCATGATTACACTCATTTCATATCCTATCTCAAAATGCGTTGTGACTAATTCATCTTAACATTCTCACTGCTACACAAATGTTCTGGGCATTTTTGTTAATTGCTAAACACTTTGATCCATAAAGCATGACTGGTCCTATAGTAGTCTTGATTTTCTTAAGGGGTTTAAAATTAGTAGAACGAAACAAAGAATATGAAATGTAACATCTGAGTTTAAAATTAGTTGAACGAAAACAAAAGAATATGAAATACATATAATAGAAGTTCAAGGGCAACGAGGTAGGAATCCATATAGATGGACAAGAGATACTTAAGAGAGGGTTTCCATGATTAGGATCAATCATTCATCATGATGGAGAGATTGAGAAGGATGTCATGCTTAGAATTAAAACAAAGTGGTTAAAATGGTGGAATGCTTTTGGAGTATTTTGTGATCGGAAGATACCTTTGAAGTTGAGAGGAATATAAGACACTTTGTAAGACTTGATTTCATATGAATGATAGTAAAAATTACAAAAAGGGAAAGAACCAACAAATGGATTAAAAGAAAAAGAGAGCCAAACTTTACTGAAAATAAAGCATGAGAAGCCATAACTTTAAACCCAAAATCTGACCACACTTTTCTCAAGAGTGCTTTCTGGTATACTGTTAACCAAAAACATGTTGTAGAAGCTGATCTAGTAGTACATTAGCTAGGGGAATGACATCAAGTAGGCTTCTTCGTTATAGAATTTGTAGAATGGCTCTACTTGGTATACTAGAACATTCTCTGGAAAGAAAAACAATAATAGTAACTATCAGATTAGTGGGATACTATTTTATCAAATGACATGTCAGTCTCATTTTTGATAGATGCTACAAAATGGCTGCCATTAACGCCGATTCCCAATCATCTCGTGGCGGATGTGCGCAAGAGCTGACTTTGACTTTGCCTACCATTTGTCTAGAAGCACATACATATAATAGAATTTGGTGGGAGATCCAAAGTTGCTATGTACATTCAACCAAATCTGGTTCATACAAGGATAGTGAAAACATTAAGGGTGGAAGTTCTCAGTTCTTTGATATCCTTGGCGAGAGTTTTTTTCCCCCTCTTTGAGGTGTTTATTATGGTAGGCATCCGGACCAGATTGTTTACGTTTGAGGGACTTGGGTTGCTTAAATGTGGTGAAGGGCATTTCGTAAATTGATTTGCTGGAGCATCTAAGATTAAACAGAGAAGCTTTCTGCTACATGAGTTTCCTAAATCTTAAGATTAAACAGAGAAGCGCTTTCTGCTACATGAGTTTCCTAAGCTATTCTTCTAGACATGTAGTTGTAGTAGGTATGTACTACGTATGCTAATTAATTGCTTAAGGTCAATCATTTATGACAATGGTCAAAGATACATAGATATCTAGCACCATGTATAGTAGTCCTTGGTCCTCTCATATTGAGATACTTTGGGATTGATTGACGGTAAGCTGTTGGATGAGAGACATGGTTAATAAATTCTTGTTAATTTTTTTTTTCGATCTAGTACTTGCAGTGTCCAAGCCATTCTTACCGGAATTCACCCTATATATAACGTTTGGCGATCCGGAATGGAGGGCGAAATGTCTTGAACATGGAAATCCACATTCTAACAAGAGAACACAACATATACTTAGAGTTTCCAACCAAGCTTTTAAGGGGAAGATGCAATTCTTTTAGTTATTTTCATCAAATTTTTTGGAGTGAAGACTTGCTACTTCTTTTTGAAAATGCATATCGCTAGAGGATTGTTTAGAACATATAAATATATTTTAGCTTTGAATTTTAGATTATACTATATCATGGCCCCTTGATTTATTTTAAATCTTAAATATACATTATATATTTTATTACATATCTTATTACATATTTGTTCCTTAAAAAATGTTCCATGTTCTGGATAAGTTTCGTATAAACGTATTGCGTTCCGAGTAAATGTTCCGATGAAGCCTACTCCAAAATGTACCAGATCCCCGTGTACCATGCCCCTGTTCTCGTTTAACGTTCCGGATCGTTCTATGTTCCAGGTAACCTTGGTCCCTTTCCAAAATGGTTATGGATATGTGAGTGGAAGTAGTAGAATGTCGAATTTCTTTAAAAGGGAGTGATAATGTCATTGAGTGTGTCTGACTCATTTCTGGAAGTAGTTTCTTTGGTGACATTCAGGATCTTGATTGGTACATCCACTTCACTACCTGCAAAATCAGATTTAAGTTCTAGAGGGGTTGAGGATGATGAGACATTATAATTTTTTTTGGAGGAGTAATCTAGGAATCGTTCAGCAAGATCGAGCATCCTTGGCTAGACCTTTATCCCCTCCAGAAGAAGCTGGATGAATGGTGTTAATCCTTCAATTTGCCATGCATGAGGGTTTATATCAACATAAACTAGAGGGGCTTGAAACTGCAGACACTATTGACGAACCATGCAACGTCCAGGGAGATAGAAATTTTCTAGCTTCCCAGTGGTTGATATTTGCAATCCGACCGTGGTTGTTCATCCTGCTTTTTAGTTTGCATCTCGCTTAATTGGTTGGCCAAAGTACTCAAGGACTATGTTGCTATACAAATAGGAAACTATTGCAATTAGGAATGTCCTTGTTCTCTATGCTGCCTCAGGCACATGCACCATTCAATATGTCACCAGTTTTGGGTATCCGTGTTTCCTTGTTAAAGACTCGAAGGGATAGTTAAGATGAGTGTAGTGGTGTTTGGCTATGAAGAGATCCAGAGACAGATTATAGACGGTGGCGATGCCAATTCTACCATTAAGGGGAAAGCGTAATGGAGATCCAAATCAGAGGGGGTAAGCTACATGGGAGTAGGGTAAAAATGTTGGAGGATCAATTGATTTTTTCACTTGTCTAGGGGGCAACCTCTGCCTCTTTGTGGACTGATTAATTCGAGAAGTTTATGTTAAGGGACAAGGGGCGCTCTCTACAATCTTCACGGGATAGATTGCGCTAACGAATGATACCAATATGGTACAACCGATACCAATATAGATACAGTTTTGACATGTCCCAATCCGATACCGATGGCTACCGTTAGCAATCGATACCGACATTGGGGTCTCTTTTCCAATCAATTTGGCAAAGAAATATTGTATGACGATAGAAGAACGAAAAAATAGTGTTAACATAATGATTCGGTTGTGCTGAAAACTGACAATTTTACAATGTATTGATATGATTCCTTATTGATAAATATAACTATTATCATTTGTCAAAGTTGTGTATCTGTAAATTCATAACATTCATCCATATTAATTATTTTGTTCAAAACTATTTATTGTTGTTGCACTATGTCTAAGGACAAATAAATAAATAATACTTTGTATTGCAAGTAAATATTATTCAATTTAAAACTAATAAGAAATAACATTTAATATATAAAATTATGTTATATATATAAAATTATGTCTAAATGTATCGATTTATTAAAAACTTTGTATCATTTTTGGCTTTTCGAAAGAAAGAACCCGATACTCCACTCGGAAACAACCGATATTGCTGATATTGATAGTCATAGGAAGGGTTCAAAACTCATTCCGATACTGATATTTTGAACCTTAGAAGCCAGAAACGGGAACTGGGATTGAAGCGGGGGCGGAAGCGGGAGCGGAATGCACGACTGCTTAGAAGAGTAAAGTTAGGAGCGTAATGGAAGCATGCTATGATATTTTTTTTATGTTTATTAATTATTGTTATTAATATTTATAGATATCTTAATATTTATTAGAATTTATAAAGTTCAGTTCAAAGTTACATAAAGAGCATTCATATGGTATTTTTTATGAAGTCAAGTTAAGTAATCATTAGTTTATTGTTACTTTGATGAACATGTATTAAAAATTCTCCAACTTTCTTTCCAAGATTTATGTCCTCTTTTAAAATTATGATCATGTTATGGGAAGCAATCATGTTGCCGGAGAAACGCCCTTCCATCGGTATCAAAATGATTCCTTGTTGATAAACTATAACCATTATCATTTGTCAAAGTTGTGTATCTATAAATTCGTAACATTCATCCATATTAATTATTTTGTTCAAAACTATTTATTGTTGTTGCACCATGTCTAAGGACAAATAAATAAATAATAGTATATATTGCAAGTGGATATTATTCAATTTAAAACTAATAAGAAACGACATTTAATATATAAAATTATGTCTAAATGTATCAATTTATTAAAAACTTTGTATATTTTTTGGCTTTTCGAAAGGAAGAACCCGATACTCCACTCGGAAACAACCGACGTTGTCGATACCGATAGTCATAGGAAGGGTTCAAAACTTATTTCGATACCGATATTTCGATCCTTAGAAGCCAGAAACGGGAGAAGGGATGGAAGCGGGGGCGGAAGTGGGAGTGGAAGCGCGACTACTTAGAAGAGTCTAAAGTTATGAGCGTAATGAGAGCTTGCTCTGAATTGTGTTTATTAATTATTGTTATTAATATTTATAGATATCTTAATATTTATTAGAATTTATAAAGTTCAGTTCAAAGTTACATAGAGGGCATTCACATGGTAATTTTTATGATGTCAATTTAAGTAATCGTTAGTTTATTGTTACTTTGATGAACATGTATTAAAAATTCTCCAACTTCCTTTCCAAGATTTATGTCCTCTTTAAAATTATGATAATGTTATGGGAAGCACTCCTGTCGCCGCAGAAACGCGCATTCCTGTCGCCGGGGAAATGAACTCCTTTCGTCGGAAAAACGAGCTCTCAAGTAAGAACCGTCAAATCGAGGATCTTACTGAGATTCGTTGACTTTCTAAGAGTTTCTGGCTTCTAAGTTTCGAACCTTAATCATGGGCTAAGAATGTGACCTTGAGGAGAGATGACGAGTTTGAGATTTCACAAAGAACTATGTGATATAAGGACAATAAGGGGCACACGTCTGTTTCCTCTTTCAACACGTTATCTTGGATTGTGTTCTACTCTAATATAACCTAAATGTCCCATCTCACTTCGTTTCAATCAAAAACCATTGAACCCAAAATGTTAGAAGTTTTTATATGATTCTTAATCTATATTTGAGTTTGAATTATATTCAATTTATGTTTATTATCTTATAATATACAGGGAAATGGCTCTTGAAGGTCTTCGTCTTATGAAAGATCAAGAGCAGACATCTGTTACCATTTCCGATCTTAAGTATCCTGAGCTTAAGGAGATGCTTGACTACATTTGTTTCCAGCAGCCAAAAGTGTTAAATTCTTCTAAATTAAGGGAAGAAGGGCTTCTATTTTCATCAAAAACGTATGTTGCTATGATAAGGTTTTTGATGAAGTGCTTTGAGGCAGATTTAGGGCTATACATTTCTGAAGCTGGTATTAATGAATGTGCCTCTCCAATGGTAACATTATGCTTGTTACTGGAACATGCTATGGCATTTGAAGGATCTGCAGAGTTGCATGCCACAGCCTCCAAGGCATTAGTTGATATTGGTTACCATTTTCCTAAGGTTTATTCCACTTTTTCTTTTCAGATGAGATTCTGTACTATTTTAATTATTTTGCAATTCGACACAACTCAGTTTCTTTGTCATCTGCAGTTACTCGCATCACGCTATGAAGAGCGTATAACTTGGTTAAAGGTCTTACTTAGTCACATCAACTCTGAGACTCGTGAATCTGCAGCGCGTCTGTTGGGAATGACATGTTCTGCCATTTCTATGTCAGCAGCCTCTACACTTATCTCTGATCTTACTACCTCATTTTGTGGTACAAACGTGTTAAGGTTTGCCTACACTGTTTACTCATTGTGTTCAATTTCTAGCTTTTTTACTCTTTTTTGAGTTCAGGGCATCTTATAATGCTACAGATTTGAAAGTTATCATGGTGCATTATGTGCAATAGGATACGTGACAGCAGACTGCATGAAAGATACACCTGCTGTAAGTTTCTATTGGACCTTCAATTGCTAATTTCTCTAGGTTACAATTTCTGTATCACTGTAAGTTGATTCATTTTTGTTCATTATCGTGCATTGTTCAAGTAGCAATAAGTTTGGGACAAGCAAGCCGCTGGAGGTTCTAATGAATGACCTTTTTCATCGTAGTTGTGATTCCATGCATGTTTATTTTGCTACCTGCCCTGTTTATGGATTAGCATGAGCATTTCTCTCTGATTTCGAAGGGGATCTCAAGATTCTCAACTAACATCGTACCCATATGCTTAGAACAGATATAATCACAAGTAAATTAGGCTTGGTTGTGCGGCTTCTGCTTTTCGTAAAACTGAGGCAGAAGCAGCTTACAAAAAGCAGAGCACGCACAAGCTTATCAGAAAGAAAAGAGAAACTGATTTTACCAAACAGCTTTTGTGCTACTTTTGAAAAAGAACGAGAAAGAATCAGCCGCAATAAGCAGTACCAAACCAGCCTTAGTAGTTGTAGTCTTGTAGACTCGATGTGCTAGTTTTCTGCTTATAGATCGTCAGATCTTCTGTTGGAAGGTTTTGTGAGAGATGTACATGCTGTGAGCAATGTTCATGATGGCTGCACTCTGTTTTTCGTACCCTTAACCTATATGCCACTAACTTATCTTATATAGATCTCAGATGTGCTGTTTGCAAGTACAGTTAACCATCTTGTAAATGTGGTTGAGTCTGAGAGCATAGCATTAGCCTCAGTTGCTATGGAAGCAATTGGTCATATTGGTCTTCGTTGTTCGTTGCCTGCACTTAATCGTAATTCTAATTCAGGTACTCTTGCTTATCAGTTACTGAATCATACAAGATTTATTTGACATTAGTTGTGCAACGTCTAGCTATTAGCAATTATGAAGCATATTAATTGCTAATTAATGCAGGTGGGCTTATAACAATTCTGCAAGAAAGGTTGAGCAAGTTACTTACTGAAAATGATATTAAAGCAGTCCAGAAGATTGTTATTTCCCTGGGGCATATTTCATTTAAAGAAACATCACTTTTGCACCTTAATAGTGCCCTTGATTTAATTTTCAGTCTTTCTCGGTCTAAGGTGAGTGTGGTCTTGCCCTTAACGGTCATGCTTGTGGCAGATGGCCTTTTTTCTTCCATGCTTTAATTCTTGTACAACTATTTGTCAAATTCTGGCCATTTGGAATATGCAGATTGAGGATGTACTTTTTGCTGCTGGGGAGGCTTTATCATTTATATGGGGAGGAGTCCCTGTGACAGCAGATCTTATACTTAAATCAAATTACAGTTCACTTTCCCAAAGTTCTAATTATCTTTCTAATGAAATGCCCTCAGCCATAACAAGTAGCACATCTGGGAGTGACAACATTGAGGAGTCACGTATCGTCGCTAGAGAAACTATAATAAGAAAGATTTTTGATGCTCTACTTTACAGTAGCAGAAAGGAGGAACGGTGTTCTGGAACTGTCTGGCTTGTATCACTGACAATGTATTGTGGTTGTCATCCGAAAATCCAGCAACTTCTTCCGGAGATCCAGGTTTGCCTTAATGACTTTTTTTCTTTGACCTCTTCTTTTGCTTTAGGAGTAGGCTATTAGTTTAAATTGTATCCTAAAGCTGGTGCTAGACCCAAGACAACTTGGATTGAAGCTGCTAGGAAGGTTATGAGTTTAGAGAGGAGATGGCCCTTGACAGATCTTAATGTTAGAGGAGGACTCATGTAGCTGACCCCAAAGCTGTGGGATAAAGGCTTTGTTGTTGTTATTGCTTTTTGTCTTAGAAATGCAGTTATTATTATCTAAATATCTAGGCATGTATTTCATTCGTATAGTATTTTTCTTTTATGTTATGCAAGCAAGGTTTAGGTGTGGAAATCCAGTAGTTTAGCTAAATGTTTCAAGAAGTGACCACATGCAAGCAGTTGGTCATGTCTAATACATAAACTAGATGTTCATTAAAATTTTGAGTTCAAATTCACACCTCACCTGCTGATGCATGGGTGCGGCTATCCGCACCCCATCACCTACTGAGCACACCCCATTAAAAAAAAAAAAATTCAAATTCCTATTCTATCTCCCCCCCACCCCCCCCCCCCCCCCCCCCACCCCGCTCCGCCGACCCCTCCACCTCCTCCTCCCCCGACCCCGACCCTCCTCCTCCTCCGACCCTCCTTCTCCTCCCCCGCCTCCGCCTCCCGACCCTCCTCCTCCTCCTCCTCCTCCCGACCCCTCCTCCTCCTGGGTCGGAGGTGGGAGGAGGAGGGTCGGGAGGAGGAGGTGGAGGAGGAGGGGTCGGCGGAGCAGGGGGAGGGTAGAATAGGAATTTGAATTTTTTTTAAAATGGGGTGTGCTCAGTAGGTGATGGGGTGCGGATAGCCGCACCCTGATGCATTTCTAATACTCATCCTCCTTTAGTTGTCTCCATCTAATATCCCGTGTTTGTCTCCCAAAAACCTTTGGTGCAAAATCATATAGGGGTGGAGGTGCCTTATCCAGCTCTCCATCTCCCTCTTTTTTCGAATACTCTTCTCCAGTTCTTGATGAATCTATTGTTCTATTAGTTGCGAAACTTGATGGTGTTGTAATGGAGCATAGTCACATAATTCATGGATTTTTCGAATATTTATAAATAGGGAACTAGTCATACACGTGTGATTTATTCGTGAGTTTACAAAGGATTTGCATAGTTCGTGAATTATTCACTTAATTCGCGAATAAAACAAATTTTCTCAAAACCCCTATGATGTAGGACCATATCATCAATGCTTCAGATTTGAGATAAATTAGGGATTTTACATTTATTTGTTTTTAGGTACATATGTTTTAGTGCATTGGTTTTAATTATTGTACAGGTTGATTTCTAGGATTTGATTATATTTAACGCCCTGTTTGGCGACTTTTCTTTATCGCAATTGACACTAGTAATCTTGACGGCCAAGGCATGTATACATATATAAACTCATGTAAGGATTGGCTTTTATTTATAGATTGATTAGGAGATGAATTGGTTTTTTGGAAGAGGTGACCTTAATTTGCCTCTCTCTATATCTTTCTCCATATATTTCTATTATGTGCATCTTGCTGTTGTTGTGGTTTCTATTCACTGCTACAATGCTTTTGACTACAAGTTTTCGCAACGTACTATTTGATAATTTCTTATGAAATACTTTTTTGATAAATATTCAGTGTTCTTATATTCTTATAATTATTATTGCCTAGAAAACACGACTCTCTGTTTTATTCTCAATAGTTTGCTTGAATATTTTCTCAATTTGCTCTTCCTGGACTTTTGTCGAATTCCAAACTTAAAACCTTCCCGAAATATTCCTGAATGTTGAACTTGTGACTATGATGTGGAGACTGTGAGGGCTGCCGTGGAGCGAAGTATTTGTGACACTCATCTTATAGCTTTGTGTATGGTTCCATTGGTCCAGCTGAATCACTGACTATTTCTATCCAGAAGGGGTTGAGTAGAGTAAAAATTTAGCTTAGTTGGGTTGGCCCTTTTTGTTTTAAGTTTGGTTTCACTGGGTTTCTAGTTCAATATTATACGATGTTATGAGAACTGGACTGGCCTGTCCGATCGGAAAACCGTGAACCAGTTGGAGGCTGGTTCTCCACGACCATAAAACCTGTTTTACCTTTGGACTGGATTAGACCGTTGAACCGAGCAAATAGTTCGAACTGGATGGTTCGAAGTTCGAACAGTTAATTTTTCTTTTTCCGGATACCATAATTTACACAATCTATTTCCTCTCTCTGCCTTAGTCTTCATTCTCTCTCTTCTTCCCTTCTCTTGGTCCCTCCAACTCACCGTATCCTGCCGCCTGCAACAAACTGCCACCAGCGTGACCGTCAATCATCAAAACGACCTTCATTAAAATTGCCTCTATAATTCATATTTGTGGAGTGGACTTTGTTTGCAAAACGTAACAAGGGATCATTACAACGTAATTTGAAAATACGGATTTGGTAAAGTTGGGCCTCCATCTTCAAATTACTTATCTGTGATGCATTTGAGAGTTTTTTTGGAGTTGAAATACTTTATTTTTAGTTAAAAAAAATACCATCAAAACTGGAGTTAGCAAAACTACAATCTTAATGACTTTTTTGTGAACAATATAAATGTTTCTTTATGGATCGTCCTTTCACTATTGCTCCTATTGGACTTCCTATGTCAGGATATAAATCAAATAATAAATATTCCTGTTCAGGTGGTCTGCGAGTTGTTGCTCAATCTATTAGTTATGAAATACCGTTACGTCTACTTCTACTATCCGACTTAAGCTCATGTCTTTATTACATCAATCTCCATTGACCATGCTAGATTTGCATGTCGTTCCTCCATTTTGTGTGTTGCAATATTCCATGATCCATTGTTCGAGTTAATTTCCATTGCACTTTCCACTCGGGTTAACCATGAGTACCACATCCTCTAGCTAGACAGACCTCCTCTCCTCCAGGTTCGAATCTCAATCAGTATACCTTTCCTCCAGGTTCAGATCTCAATCAGTTGCTACTTGAATATCTTGTTTTATCCCCTGTTAATATTTAAGCACATATCGCATTTGGGGGATTCCAACCACCAAACCAGTTTCTTGGGAATTACGTCTTCAAGAGATAACCACTTGGTCTGTGCTTGTTAGCACACGTGTGTGAAAATGCCTCTCATGTTGATGCCCTCAAGTCTAAGATAGCTTTAGTTACATAATGACTTGAAACATAAGCTCAAGTACCTAAGCCTAGTGGACATGCGTCATCCCGTTCACCAGCTCTTGTGAAAACTTTATAAGTTGTCTAAGTTTGCTTGATATAGGCTTTTTTGTCCTAGTAATATGACGATTTGGAAAATGGTCACTTGGAACGTGGAATATTACGTAACACAATGAAAATGGAACACAATATATTGAGGATATGCTTCTTTGGAACACAAAATCATTTATTCGGAGAGTGGAATGTTGCAAGGAATATATATATATATATATATATATATATGTATATATATATATATATATATATATATATATATATATAGCCAAGGACCTCCAGCTTAAGTGGTTAGAGTGAGGCATATCCCCCCAAAGGTTGCATACCAACAAGGGAAGCACTTTAAATTCTTTGATGTTAGAATTAAAGCGAGGTGGGTGCGGTGCAGTCTCGAGCGGACGAGATGCGGTACGGTCCAGTTTCGAGTGCGGTGCAGATGCGATGCGGTGTGATGCAAGTGCGATGTTGGTGGAGGAGGCCTTCGGGCCGGGATGTAGCCTTCGGGCAGAGTTTGTAAGGCTTTCGAGCTGTGATTGTAGGCCTTCGGGCTAGAATAAAAATTACCTTATTCCCTATATATATATATATATATATATATATATATATATATATAAGATTCAAAATTATCCAAATACCATTGTGTTAAAGAATTCATGATTATTATCATAAATTCTAAACAATCCTAGCAATAATGTCTTTTGAAAAAGAAGACGACTTGGATCTTAACATGACGGAAAAATCTCTAAAAGAATTACATTTTCTTTTGCTCTTCATTCTTGCTAATAGCTTGTCAGAAGACTTGGAACATGGAAGGTGCATTTCCATGTTCCAGTATATTTGTGTTCTAGAGGTGCATGGTTATGCTCTTAACGTTCATGATGTTTCAATTTTATACTCTTGCTTGGAGTGTGTTAAGTACATGGTTATACTATGTCTCAAAAAGTCTTCTCGGATGGTGTGTTAACAATCCTAGCAATCATGTCTTTTTAAAAGAAGTAGCAAGACATACATATTAACTTTTTAGGAAAAATACAGGAAATTATTACATTTTCTTCTGTCCTTTATTTTTGGTTGCTAAAGCTTGTCAGAAGACTTGGAACATGGAACATGCATTTGCACATTCATGTATGTTGGTGTTTTAGAGGTGCATGGTGATTCTCTTAACTCTCATGATGTTTCAATTTTATACTCTTGCTTGGAGTATGTTAAGTACATGATTATACTATGTCTCAAAAAGTCGACTTGGATGGCATGTTAAAAACAAACATTTGGCAGTGATAGGAAAAGTGACAAGCTAACAATCTCAGGGTTTTAATATTTTATCATTTTATTATTTTTCAGTTACTATTAAGTACTCTTCGTCACAAAGTGATAATTCAACTTCTGTGGTGTTACATGGACCATTGCCTACCTTTTTCTCTCTTTCAAGAAAGAAAACCGTTGTCAACCTTTTGTTGTCTGAAGCCATTTACGGAAAATCAATAAAAAATGTTTTGTTGAATCTTCTTAATCAATTCAACATCATTGTTATTTCTAAAAGTTCCTCGTGGATTCAACACATTGTTATTTCTGAAGTGACACCTATTAAGGTTCAACTGCAGCTTCATAATCATGCTTACAATTTAGGATGGTATTTTTGGGTATTAAATAGTTTGTTTAGTCATATTCCAGTATAGATTAAATAGTTCTTGGAGGCTTATGAGTGTAGTGATATTTACAGGAAGCATTTTCTCATCTTCTTGGCGACCAGACTGAACTTACACAGGAATTGGCATCTCAAGGCATGAGTATTGTATATGAACTTGGTGATCCATCTATGAAGCAAGACTTGGTTAATGCTCTTGTAAGCACTTTGACTGGTTCAGGAAAAAGGAAAAGAGCTATCAAGGTTTAATAGTTTTCACCTTTTGCTTTCTGCTTGTGTTTGTTGCATTTGTAAATGTTGTGCTTTAACTTGGATGTAGCTTATTCATGTTGATTATGACCTACAGTTAACCAATGATTCTGAAGTATTTCAAGAAGGAGCTATTGGTGAAAGTCTAGGTGGGGGTAAACTTAGCACTTACAAGGAACTCTGCAGCCTAGCTAATGAGATGGGACAACCTGATTTGATATACAAATTCATGGATTTGGCCAATTACCAAGCTTCTTTAAATTCCAAAAGGGGGGCTGCCTTTGGCTTTTCCAAAATTGCAAAGCATGCTGGGGATGCTCTTCAGCCACATCTTCGTGCATTGATACCTAGACTTGTCAGATACCAATATGATCCTGATAAAAATGTTCAGGTATTTCATTTTGAACTATTTCTCAGACTTCACTGTCCATTACCAATGCTGTACAGGCACATCTTCATGCTATCAGGGCCTCTGGATTGAGCCGAACCATCGACTTGGTAGGGCGTTATGTAGCTCAGGGAAAACAACTTTATTATTGGTCAAAAGTTCCCATAGTGGTTCTACCGTAAGAAACAAGGCGATTTAGGGATATTTGACCTATGGCATACTTATACGCTTTCTTAAATCCATTCATTTTGATCCTTTAACATTTGAAACACCTCCACCATGTCAAACACTTTTTGTATCATCTGAAGAATAATTTACTTATGACGAACTGTACTTGATGGTTTAAAGAAAATATTCCAGCCAATTTGTCCTCAAATTTCATGTAGTTGTTTCTCTAACCTCTGTCAATGTTTTGTTGAGAAAATTGATCCATCATTCTGTATTTGCTGCTCAATTCACAAATTCATAATAGAAACTGTACGTAGTATTACGCACTGACATGTACATATTTTTCTCTGTTTACATGCATGCACATACGAGTTATGTATACATGAAATGATGCATTTATTTGTGGTATTTAAGCATATTCATATTGTGCTATCTCCCAATTTTTTTTACATTAATCAATAAAGGTCTAAAAGCCCCAGCAACTGGGTGGTTTATAAAAAATTGTGCCATATTTCTGTTCGATTCAAACTATTTTACATTTCTGCATACTGCAAGTCTGCAACTTTCTGTCAACAAGATACTTTTTTCATGCTAGCCGTAATGTGATTCATGTTCTTATATTATATGGTCCCATGATTATTTATATTGTCTTTGAAGCTTAGTTCGGAGAACTAGATCTTAAATATCTTCTCTCTAAGTATAACACAATGTTCCTACTATTTTCT
The DNA here is from genome assembly GCA_029216955.1 of Iris pallida. Lineage (NCBI taxonomy): Eukaryota > Viridiplantae > Streptophyta > Magnoliopsida > Asparagales > Iridaceae > Iris > Iris pallida. Next base: position 2,295,200 of record JANAVB010033816.1, read on the forward strand.
ATTTTGTATAGAGATTGATGATTCAGTTTTCATTCTATATTAACTGTTAACTTTAATACTAGGACGCTATGGCACACATTTGGAAATCGATTGTGGCAGAACCAAAGAAAACTGTTGATGAGTATTTTGATCCTATCGTTGATGATTTGTTGACACAATCTGGATCGAGACTATGGAGGTCACGTGAAGCTTCATGTCTTGCCCTTGCAGACATTGTTCAGGGTCGCAAATTTTTTCAGGTAATAACACGAGACCTTAATTTGACACTTTATTGGGTGCTCCTCGCTGTATATGAGAAAAATGGCGACTGACAACTTATATTACCAGGAAGACTTTCTTTAGCTAAAGTTCTTGTTAGTTTCAGCAGACCCACTGGTAGCATTTGTGTTTAATATCTCTTTGCAGTTCAGATAAAGAGATTATCTCAATTCACCTGCCTTTTGCTTTATTTTTTTATCAGGTGTCTAAGCATTTAAGAAGAATCTGGATGACAGCATTTCGAGCTATGGATGATATAAAGGAAACAGTGCGCATTTCTGGTGATAGTTTATGTCGTGCTGTGAGTTCACTTACTATTAGGCTCTGTGATGTATCACTTACAGCAGTCCCAGATGCAAGTGAAACAATGGATATTGTTTTGCCATTCTTGCTCGTTGAAGGGATAGTGAGTAAAGTTTCCAGCATTCAGAAGGCCTCAATAACTATGGTTATGAAACTTGCAAAGGTCAGAATATTCATAGTTATTCCAAGAAAGCCCTTATTTCTTTATTCAGTATAAGAATTACTCGAAGCCTTGTGTAGAATTCATGGGATTTCCGTTGACCTAAACCTAATCCTGATCATTTTAGTTTTAAGAACCAAGATAAGAAATACACAAAGCCTTGTGTAAAATCAGATCAGGTTCTTCTTCCTCGAAAGATTTAGAATGAACGAGGTTGAAAATATTGATTGAGAACCATATAAATGGAAGGCTCAGGGCTTTTGTTCTAAGGAGATTCTCCAAGCTGTTGTACTTCTGTATATAGTTTGCAAGGAAGTTAATGCAATAACAATGTCATATTAGTTAGGTTCCATTGAGAATATGTACGCAGGGGCCTTCAAAAAACATGCCATATCTTGTTACATAAATACTTTTTATCATCACTCAAGATGTTTGCTGGCTAGAAATTCTTTTTCCATTATAAAAATATAGAAACTGTTGTATCTGTGTTTGGTTATTGTGCCTAGGGGTGTACATTGGTCAGTTAACCAGCCAATATACAATTTTGGGGGCTTAACCGACTTAAATGGTTATTTAAATTATATAGACGAACCCAACCCGCATATCCTTAATATCCGAGCGGTTCGGTTAACCGACCAGACATGGCGGTCGGTCGATTAATTCGGTTAAAACCGATAAGTAGTTTAGCTCAATGGATATAACATAAATAATTCTTTTGGAGCTTAAGAACGAGGACAATTTAGTTGGACTGATAACTCATCTAATAACATTAAAATTATCAGTCAATACAAAATGTAATAATGCAAGTCAATAATCATAGGAAATACCTCAACTTGGTCACCGGTTGTGTAACAAGTTGTATTACATCCACCTTTGTTCTGATGGACTACTCTCTTAGGGTTCTAAGATTTTGGGATTATGTTGGGTTTCTTTTAATACAGAGAAAAAAGAGATCGAGTAGGAGAAGAGAATTGAAAAAAAGAAGGGAGAAAGAAGTTGTTGGTTGTTGTGATATGTGAAGATCAAGGTTAGAGTTTTTTTTTTTTTTGAGTTTTGACTAATATTTTTAGTAGTCCAACTAGTGTTAAATAATTAATTACTAACCCATTTATATATTGGCTTGGTAACTCATATATTATCTATCTTGTTTACCCATATATATTAACCCGCTAAAACATATTGTACATAATAAGCCCTTCATTTTTTATTCGAAGAGGCAGAAAAACTAAAAAAATCACACACATATATTTTGAACAAAAAGTACATTTCATATAATCAATAAATCATATACAAGTCTCACAATTTCAAGACCTCGTAGGCCTCCTCAGAACTGATACATCAAAGTCAATATTGTGTAATATCCCTTTGGGGGAGGTAGTAAGTCCCTCAAATATCCGCCTGTATCGCTCTCTTCACACATGCCATACCGACGTAACCAGTCTGATGCGTGCTTCCATAAAACACATCTAACCTCGATTTCTCTTTGTCCTAATCCAAGCAATAATGTCGTCTACACCCCTCGAATCAGTACAACCACCCAGTCCTCTACTACTTTGCAACTGCCATAGGGACCAGGACGTCGCACATTCAAAGAATAAATGACGAATTGATTCATTCTGTTGATTGCAGAGGACACATCTTTGTGAATTGAGTTGAACTCCAAACCGAGCAGGTCTATCCATGGTCAAAAGTCGTCCCATCAGTAGTCTGTACATGCACACCTGCATTTTTCGGGCCAATTTACTGACTCAAATAGAATCAAAATCCTTCAGTCTAGAATACGATGTTTGCAGAAAATAATAACATGATTTAAAATCAAATTTTCCAGATCCTGTGGGAGCTACAGGCGGCTGCCAAACCCACGTCCTCCAGTGCATCAGGATCCACGGGGACCGCCCAGATAATCTCGACGAACCTGGCCGTGTGTACGTATATCTTTGGCCGCCATTCCTCCCGTCGTTGGATGCTCTGAACTCATAATCTCCTGTCCGTCTCCTGAAGCATGTGATTCCCAACTCTCTCAAGTAAGCTCCTTTAGTTGATCCATGGATCAAGCCATAGGTCCGTACCTCGCCCGTCGCGGATGACACGATGCATGGCAAGGTTAATAGGAGCACGCTGTTTTAGTAGGCACTTGAAAGTAACTTATGCATTGTTATTGTACCTGCAGGTCCAGAAGTTACCTTCCTTTAGCTATCTACTACTCATCCACGCCGTCCATAAGGATCATCCTTGTACAAACTTTCATGTCAGTTTCATCCCTACTACCTCTCGGAGCACCTGTAAAGGTCTCAATCCCATCCCCCTCCTCCCGAGGCCGACACAACTGATCTCAGGCTATGGAATGTATCTCACCTTGCCAAATAAAATTTGCACATATGCGTTCAATTTTTCGGATTGTGGTAGAATATAGAATAGTGGACTATAGCCAGAACATGGCCAAAGCTAATATGACTGATCGTACCAGCTCAATTCGACCTCCAAATGAAAGACTCTGGACCTGCCAGACCTCCACCCGACGTTTAGTGAACTCCACCAGACTATGGCAATCAACATCCCTCACATAGTTGTTAGACAGAGGAACTCCTAGATATTTGACAGGAAGCTCCCCTTTCTCAATCTCCAACACCGCCGTCCGTTCCTCCTTGCGAGTGCAATGAGAGCTAAAGTACACTCTACTCTTGTCTTTGTTCATATGACATGAAGCTCCTTTAGTTGATCCATGGATCAAGCCATAGGTCCGTACCTCGCCCATCGCGGATGACACGATGCATGGCTAGGTTAAGGCACTTGAAAGTAACTTATGCGTTGTTATTGTACCTGCAGGTCCAGAAGTTACCTCCCTTTAGCTATCTACTACTCATCCACGCCGTCCATAAGGATCATCCTTGTACAAACTTTCATGTCAGTTTCATCCCTACTACCTCTCGGAGCACCTGCAAAGGTCTCAATCCCATCCCGCTCCTCCCGAGGCCGACACAACTGATCTTAGGCTATGGAATGTATCCCACCTCGCCAAATAAAATTTGCACATGTGCGTTCAATTTTTCGGATTGTGGTAGAATATATAATAATGGACTATAGCCAGAACAGGGCAAAAGATGATATGACTGATCGTACCAGCTCAATTCGACCTCCAAATGAAAGACTCTGGACCTGCCAGCCCTCCACCTGACGTTTAGTGAACTCCACCAGACTATGGCAATCAACATCCCTCACATAGTTGTCTGACAGAGGAACTCCTAGATATTTGACAGGAAGCTCCCCTTTCTCAATCTCCAACACCGCCGTCCGTTCCTCCTTGCGAGTGCAATGAGAGCTAAAGTACACTCTACTCTTGTCTTTGTTCATATGGAGCCCAGACAACCTTCTAAACTCGTCCATGATTTTCGAGATAGTGGTAAGGCCCTCTGTCGTAGAACGCATGAAAACCAATAGGTCATCTGCATATATAAGATATAAAACATGCCGGATGACCTTCTTGTACAAAGGAATGATCCACCCCTGGTGAATTGCCAGATCCATCCTGCATGTAAAGAACTCCATCACCAATGTAAATAGATAAAGGGAAAGTGGGCTACCCTGACGAAGTTCCTGATTGCTTCGGACGAAGACATGCGGATGACCACTTATAAGCACAGAAAACGAGCGAGTCGTAATGCACTTGCGGACCGTGTCAACCCATAACCTGTCAAATCCTATGGCTAACATCAGTTGGCATACGAAATCTCGATTAACCATACCATATGCCTTCCTCAAGTCTAGCTTGATACATGTCTCTTTGTCTTATTAAACTCCCGTACCAACTCATGTGCAAGAAGGCTATGCTGCGCAATTGATCTACCCTTGATAAATGTCGCCTGATTTGCCGACACCAAGTCCTGCATGATCGTCTCCATCCTCCGACACATAAGATGCATAATCATTTTATACATATAATTACAACAAGCAATGAGCCTGAAGTCAGCCAAGTTGGATGTCCTTTCTTTCTTTGGCACGGAGGTGAGAAAGGTGTGATTGAGTTTCTTCAACAATTTGTCACTTGTGAAAAACTCTTGTACCGCATCCAGGACTAGGTGTTTAATGGATTCCTAGTGAACTTTAAAGAACTTGTTGTTGAACCCGTCAGGACCAGGCGCCTTGTTGTGGTCCGCGTCCTTAACAATCTTCTCCACCTCCTCCATTTGGACTGGGGCTAGCAAGACTTTATTGCCATGGGACGTAACCAACCTCTTGCACACAAGATTAGGAAATGTATTAGCATAATCAAATTGATTATAGAGCTGAGAGTAATACCTGACCACCTCCTCCTGAATTCCACGTTACGATTTAACCAACTTACCCTTCGCATCCAGCAACTTGTTTATACTAGTCCAACTAGTATTAAATAATATTCCAATCGAAAGTTCTAGAAATATATATACTTAAAATTTAAAGGAAAAAAATATCAGAAATATTTGAACTGTTTCACAAATCTTAATGGAAATATACTTAAATATTTAAACTATTTTTCAACAATATTAAAAAAACATTTATTTTACGTGCAACACGTGTGGATTTACTAATATATATAATACATGACCAATGGTGTAGTTTTCTTTTCTTCTTGTCATTTGGTAACATAGCTTTCATGGAAATTTTGCATAATTTTTTTCAAGAAACTTGGCACTGAGATGTTATATTGATCAATGTTCTAAAAAGCGCTAGGCGGACTCGGTGCGGCGGAGGTCCGCCTAGCGCCTAGCCCGCCTAGGCGGCCGCCGAGAATTTTTTTTTTTTTGAAATTTTTGAAAATTTGAATTTTGAATTTTGAATTTTGAAATTTGAAATTTCAATGTTCTAAAATTCAAATACTATCTTAAAACCCAAACAAATATCCAAAATACAACTAAGAATAAACAAAATAAAAAAAAATCAAAAAATTCAAAAAACCCGCCGCCTAGCCCACCGCCTAGGAGGTTTTCGGTGCGGTGGACGGGCGCCTAGCGCCTAGCGCCTAGGCGGCGCCTAGGCCGATTTTTAGAACACTGATATTGATAGCCAATTGAATCGGGGTCAATCTTTCTTTAACACTTCTATTTACAATCTTGTGTTTAAGGTATAGATAGGAACAAAATTGATCCATATCAAATGACAAGACGACTCTACGTATAAACTAGTAAGCACCAATACTCCAAATGTAGTGCAATATCAGATTGTGTCCATGTCACGTATGAACGCTCCATGGACACTCCTAATATATGACAAAATCACTTGTTTGCTGCAAGTTTCGCAATATCGGTATCGGAATCTGTATCCGACACTTCCTAGAGTATTGGGATCGACTATATTAACAATATCGGGTTTCGGATCAGTTATCTGTTTTTTTGGTATCGGAAAACCAATAATTTTTAATAAAATATGAAAATTTCAGATAATATTTTGTACATCTTAACATAGTTTTAAGTATTTCTGTATTGTTTCTCAGTACTTTTGAAATTTAATAGCCATCATTGCTAGTTGGTTTACCTGCGATAAATAAGTTTTCTTCATTTATATGCTTTTACAACCTTACTATGCTTTTACACCTTGCTGATTGGCCTTCTTTGTTCAATTTTCTCTGCTGAATTGACTGGGAAAGAGATCCCAAACATCGGTATCGGTCGGTATAGGTAGCAGTTGGTATCGGATCGTGACCTGCCAAATCGTATCGGTATCGGCTGTATTGTGTCGGTATTGGCTGATACAAACTATGATTTGCTGTATCCATATTGTGTTTTATGGTATTTATATTTTTGAAACATAGCTAACAGCTGAAAACCTAGTGATATATCTTCACTAGACTGATTTCTTCATTACTTAATTTCTGATACTTGCTTGCTTTTATTTATATCTATATAATTTATGGTTAGTGGAAAGGCTCTTTCCTGTTAAAATAAATATACACTACATAGCCATGTCATCGTGGTTTTCGCCAAACAATAATTTTCCCAGTATTGCATACGTAAAGTGAAATCAAAGATCAACTTTTGCAGGGTGCAGGAGCTGCAATCCGCCCACATTTACCTGAACTTGTCTGTTGTATGCTAGAATGTTTATCAAGCCTGGAAGACCAGAGACTCAACTATGTTGAGGTTTGTTCTTGTGCATCCTTCCGATGTGTTAATTGACTTGTTTATTCTACAGAATGGAATGTGTTTTGGATGGTCTAGTAGTCTGGTAGCACTTAGGTCCCTTAACCTTTAATTACCAGATGGTTATCTAGAGTTTATGTTATCCCAATAATAATTCATCTTCTTCTATGAAAATTAGTTACATGCAGCAAATGTTGGAATTCAAGCCGAAAAGCTCGAGAATTTGCGAATTTCTGTTGCTAAGGACTCTGCAATGTGGGAAACTCTTGATTTGTGCTTGAAAGTTGTCGACGCACAATCATTGAGTCTTTTAGTTCCGCGTCTTGCTCAGTTGGTGAGATCAGGAGTTGGCCTCAATACCAGGTGCGTAACTCAATTTTAGCAACGAAAGGGCAAACTTATTTGTTTTTCCTAAATTATTCTTGATAGAGTAATTTGGTTTGCTATTCCTGTGAAATAAACCAACTATTGTGGACAATACAACATCTTGAGTCATCTTTGACATGTACTATTCACTATTCAGGGTCTTGTGTAGTAATATTATCTTGAAAGGCATATATACTTTCTCCTAATTATATCATTATCTTTTTTGCTTCACTATCTATAATTTTTGTTGAGTTGCAGGGATACTCCCAAGAATTATTGACAACTTTCTGAACTTTGTTGCTGTAATTTTTGTACTTGCTGAGGAGCACGTTTTCTGTATGCTCTTATACGTGGAGGCTCCTTTCTGCAGTAATTCACCATTCATGTAACTTATTCCAAGGCACACCAATATGGATGTGTTTCTGCTGTTGGAGTGGGTTTCTTTTTCTGTGCTGTGAACTGGCTTTTGCCTCTACCTTGACTTTGTAGAAACTCCTAAACGTCTGTTGGTGTAGGTCCAAGTTTTCCTGGCTCCAACTGTCAGTCTGCCTGGATCACTTGGCACTAGCAACCAACTTCTGACCATTTCCTGTTATGATAAGATGCTAACGCTACTCAGTGTTTCTGTCCAATTCTTGGAGAGCCAAAAATTTCTGGTTTCCCTTACGATCCCCAAAGATCTCTCATTTCTCAATTATGAGAGCCTAGATCCTTTCATGGCCATATCATTTCTCAGAATATGTGACCACTTGATCCAAACGCAGAATTTTACCTCTAGTGGTTCTAACCATGACCTTCTTAAGTAGTCTCATATGCTCGTGATGCACTCACTTGGCGTAAGTGGACAGACATTATTTGTATGACTTGGAAGTTTGAGGTGCTATGTATCTTCTTTATATGTACTAGAATCCCATAATGCTGCAAGCCCTTCAAACTTTAACCATTTTCTGGACTTTTCACATGCTACTGGCCGTACATGACACAAGCTATTGTCAATACAATACTTTGATATATCGGCTAAACCAATACAATTTTGGCATGTCCCGACCCAATACTGATCGCTAATGACGATTACCCACGTTGGGGTCTTTCCATTTATATTTATAAAACTTGAATGAGAAAGAGCAATGAAAAAATAATGTCAACACAATGATTCAGTTGTACCAAAGGCTGACGATGTTATAGTGTATCAATATGATTCCTTATTGATAAACTGTAACCATTACTATTTGTTGAAGTTGTATCCCTTTAAATTCACATGATTCATCCATATTAATATTATTTTATTTAAAACTATTTATCGATGTTTATGTCTAAAGTTAAGTAAATAAACTATAATATCTATTGTAAGTGGATATTATTGTATTTAAAACTAACGAGAAACGACATATAATACATAAAATTAGGTCAATATTTTTTTAGTTTTTTAAAAGATTTTTATTTTATCATTTTTATTTTTTCGAAATGAAGATCCGAAACCGCCGATACCGCTACTCATAGGTAGGGTATGAAACCGATTCCGAAACCGATACTTTGAACCTTGGTCAAGAAGCACCATATGACACATGGCTCGTAGGGATGAAAGTGGGTAGGTCAGGTTGGTCAAATAGCCTGACCTGGAACTAGCCTTACTACTAAATGGGTTGGATTTGGCTCATTTTTTTGGCACAAAATACTTTTGACCTGGGTTTGGGTAATATCTGGCTCGATCCGAGGTTGGCCTGAAACACGACTCATGCTTGGCCTATCCAACCATATAAAAGATGATGTGTTGTATTTGGAAAAGAGTGACAAAAATGTAGTGGGTACTCAAACTTAGAATAGGTCCAGTGCTATTTAATATTTATTTTTCCAATCCAACTACTTTAGATTTGCCTCATAAGTAAACTGAACTTATCTGTCTAATTGCAAGGAGTATTTTCTGAACTCATTTTTAAAACTTATGATAACTACTGAAATGTGTAATTGCAGTTCCACTTTAAGCAGAAGGACAAGAATATTTTTCCATTACCCTTTTCTAAGATATAATGCACGCCTGAACTAAAATGTGCTGGCTTGATTAAATTCATTTGACACAAAAATAAATAAATATGAAATTGATATCAGAAAAGATCTTGCAATAACTGGAGGCAACAAACTACAATAACATCGTGGATATGATATTAATGTAATCTTGACTAACTTTACAAATTGCAGGGTAGGTGTTGCAAACTTCATTACATTGTTGGTCCAAAAAGTGACTTCCGACATCAAACCACACACGGGCATGCTATCAAAGCTTTTATTCCAAGCTGTTTTAGAAGAAAAGAGTAGTGCTGCAAAACGAGCTTTTGCTGCTGCTTGTGCCATTGTGTTGAAGTATGCAAGCCCAGCACAGGCCCAAAAGTTAATTGAAGAAACTGTTGCTTTGCATTTGGGTGAGAGAAATGCTCAGGCCTCTTGTGTAGTTCTTCTGAAAAACTATTCAAATCTTGCAGCTGATATAGTCAGCGGATACCACACCACAATCTTCCCCGTTATATTTGTTTCAAGGTTTGTGTTGGACACTCCTGAATAATTCTTCATGCTTAATGACTTTCATTTGTTAAACTATATTCTTACTATGTCTTGATTGATCAATGCAAGTAAAATATAGTAATTGAGTTTCCGTTTTTCATGATCCAACGACTAAATTTATTCATAATTCACATAGGTTTATATGGGTTGCATTTGTTTTAGCAAAATTGATTTATGATAATTATGTTTATCACGTCTCATTAAAGGTATGTGATATGAGTGTCAAATGTGATAATGAACTTCCCAAATATTTTCTACAAAATCGGGTCAAATTTTTAGGGTTTTAAGAATGGCTCGGTAATTTGTAAGTGAATTAATCCATCCATTTAATGTTTTGAATGATTTGGTGCAAATAATAAAATACGTTAAGATATATTTGTGCGTTATATCCTTAAAGTTGTTTGTTGCTTTATCATACGTAGGAATGTCTTTTTTCACTCTTTGGCTTAACTCTTGAAGATGAATGCTTAGTACACACTGTCGATCGACATCGCAGATATGTCCATCAACATGTCTATTTGAGGGGAAAATGACATGTCGACCAAAATGTCCTTTGTTTCGTTTAAAAATTCAGCTGATATTTCGTTTTTTTTCCTGACATTTCGGCTGATATGTTATTTATACAAGTCGTCTGACATTTAAATTCAAATATTTTGTGGGTTGTGGGTCTGGTTTGATTTTCAAAACAGGTTAAAACTGTAAGGAATAACTAACCTCCATGAAACTCTAACCTCTCTCTCCCCCCTCTCCCGATCTCTTGTTGTTTCCTTTCTCGCTCTCCTCTCTCGATGCTCTAACACTCGTCGATAAAGCTCCGCTCCGACCACTCTTATGTCCTACTATTAGGTAATACCTTAGATTAGAATTACTTACTCTTAAGTTATTCAATAACTGCTTTAAAAATTAGATTTAGATATGGCATTAAGGTTGTATAAAATATTACATATTTAATATATAAAAGATTACATATTTATTTATATCCAACATTTTGAATGTCCCCAACACCCACCATTAAAATTCCCATTCTGACATGAACACGACATACAACATCTAGAACCTTGTTAGTACATAGTATCATCTAACCTCTGTCTTCATTATTTTCTAGTCTAGTATCAAGATAATATGTTGACTTCAGATCATAGTTTGTACTATCAGCCAATACCTATACGATGGGTCAGATACTGATACGGTTTGGCATGTCCCGATCCGTTAATGATCACTGTCGATACCGACGTTGGGGGCTCCTTTTCAGTCAAATTGGCATAAAAAATTGAACGTAAAAAAATTAATCAACAAGGTTGTAGAAGCATGTTAATGAAGACGACCCATCTATTGCAAGTAAACCAATCGACAATGGTGACTATTATTTCATTCAATTTCGAAACTAACTAAAAACCAACATAGAAAATACTTAAAATTATGTCTAAATGTATATATATATATATATATATATATATATATATATATATATATATATAATAACTATTTGCATTCTGGTACCAAAATATCCGGTACTCCAATCTAAAATCGCCGATACTACAGATACTACCGATCCTGGTACTCATAGGAAGGGTCCGATATTGATCCAATACCGAAAAACCTTGCTTCAGATGTACATCTTTGCAAAGGATTGTTTTTGGAGAAATGGGAACTCGGTGCGATGTCATGTTGTCATCGAGTCTTAGAGTAGTTGTGACATTTTTTTATTCCTGATTACTTTCCTTCTGTTGAGATTTGGCTCAATTGACTCTATTTTGGTCTATTTGAGTCCGAATGTAAGTTTAGTAAAGTCATGTTTTAGTTAGTTTGAATTTTTTTTCTTATTTAGGAATCTATATATATGGGTTTATTTTCGGACTAACGGTCCAACCAAAGTCCGAAGACAAACCCCTATATATTCGGTTCAACCAAGTCCCTATCCGGTACTGACTACTCGAATTATGTTTTTTTCATTTGTCAAGTCCAAAATCTATATATAGGGGTTTGTTTTCGAACTATTCAGTTCAACCAAAGTCTTGGTTTCAAAAACCGCATAGCACTAGGCCACACTATTCAACCTCAAAACCATAGTTCACCAAACCGTATTGATAATTCGGTTAATTTGGTGTTACCACAACCTGCATAACATTCAAAAAGAACATAAAGTACTAAAAATTTAGTAATGACATGAAAACAAAGTAATAGAGTACAAGGCTATGAAATACTAAGAAGACCACAATGTGTAGCAGCACATGTTGCATAAGAAAGAGCCAGACCATGGTGTATAAATACACAATAATTATGATTTTGCAATTAGGTCCGAACCGTCTTCCCGTAACCACAACACGAACAGCAAGCCCATCTTTACAAATCCAAAACGAAAACCAAACCAACTCCCAGGAAGCCAAACCTAATAGTCTAATTCAGCGCAGTTAGGTTTGCTTTTGCTCTTTAAGCTGCATATGACACTTCCCTATCTATATATACTAGAAGTTGCGCACCTGTGTTTTTCTTCTCACTTTTTAAATAATACTTGCATGACAAACCTATTTTAAAATAGTATAAAATATTTTGAAGTAAATTTATTTTTGAGATGTGAACCTTTTTTGTAGTTGGAAGTGTGTAATTAATAGTGGTTAGTAATTATAAACTTTTCATATTATATAGTAGTATAGATTATGTGAGAGTGCCACGTGTAAATACCATTTTGTAGTAGAAATCATAATTAATTGAGGTTATGAATGAGACTTGGGAAGAGTAAAGGATAGTCCCCTTAATATTTTTAGACGTAATTACCTAACTGCCTCATTAAATTTAATGAACAATTTTAATCATTATACATAAGGGTATATTTGGAATACAAGTTTCAACGGTGAAGCTAAACTTTTCATATTATATAGTAGTATATATTGGAGGCATTAGACTTTATTGATGATGAATGAATGATTTCAGACTATCGACTTTGGTGAGATGCATGCGAAGAGCATGGTGTGAAGCCCAAAATACTAGCAGTAGTTTTTTTCCTCCCTCTAACCTAACTGTCAGCCACCAAATCCCCTTCTTTGTTGCCAGCATCAGTAACTGGCATTGGTTCCCTGCTTTTCATTTGCTAGATTCATGGATTATGGCCATATGAGGGAAGGGTCTTATGAGGGAAAAATGTACTGATTTTGTTTAATATTTAATGAACTGTGGCAATCATACATACTCAGGGCCAGTGTAGGCTGTGGTCCTAATTGGTCTAAGTTAGTTGGTATCATAGTAAAGGATCTAATGATGAAATTATTCACATTCCCTTGTCTTAACTTTTATTGGTTAGGATCATTAAGAACCCATAAGTCAGGCGGCTACTCTTTCTATTGGATTATATTTTTGGTAATCTTTTGGTCCTTAACTGGAGTGTCAAGTGTGTAAAATAGGGAGAATTGTATACTTTATTGATAATGATAGATACATTATATATAGGAGTGGACTAGCCCTCCTTATTCTCTATCCGATGTGGTACTAAATAACTAATACAACACCCTCCCTCAAATTGGAGCATAGATGTCAATCATGTCCAGCTTGTTACATAGAAACTGAACCCGAGGGCCTAAAAGAGACTTTGTAAAAACATCAACTATCTAATCGCGAGTTCTCACATGGTGAAATGTTATTACCCTTTTTTGGACGTAATTACCTAACTGCCTCATTAAATTTAATGAACAATTTTAATCATTATAGATAAGGGTATATTTGGAATACAAGTTTCAACGGTGAAGCTAAACTTTTCATATGATATAGTAGTATATATTGGAGGCATTAGACTTTATTGATGATGAATGAATGATTTCAGACTATTGACTTTGGTGAGATGCATGCGAAGAGCATGGTGTGAAGCCCAAAATACTAGCAGTAGTTTTTTTCCCCTCCCTCTAACCTAACTGTCAGCCACCAAATCCCCTTCTTTGTTGCCAGCATCAGTAACTGGCATTGGTTCCCTGCTTTTCATTTGCTAGATTCATGGATTATAGCCATATGAGGGAAGGGTCTTACGAGGGAAAAATTTACTGATTTTGTTTAATATTTAATGAACTGTGGCAATCATACATATTCAGGGCCAGTGTAGGCTGTGGTCCTAATTGGTCTAAGTTAGTTGGTATCATAGTAGAGGATCTAATGATGAAATTATTCACATTCCCTTGTCTTAACTTTTATTGGTTAGGATCATTAAGAACCCATAAATCAGGCGGCTACTCCTTCTATTGGATTATATTTTTGGTAATCTTTTGGTCCTTAACTGGAGTGTCAAGTGTGTAAAATAGGGAGAATTGTATACTTTATTGATAATGATAGATACATTATATATAGGAGTGGACTAGCCCTCCTTATTCTCTATCCGATGTGGTACCAAATAACTAATACAACACCCTCCCTCAAATTGGAGCATAGATGTCAATCATGTCCAGCTTGTTACACAGAAACTGAACTCGAGGGCGTAAAAGAGACTTGTAAAAACATCAACTATCTAATCGCGAGTTCTCACATGGTGAAATGTTATTACCCTTTTTTGATATTCATCACGCTTAAAATCATAATCTAATTTTTGGCCTGCAGTTGGGCTACATATATTTTTTTCCCACCCACCCGCCCATATATATATATATATATATATATATATATATATATATATATATATATATATATATATATTGGAAAAGGTACTTTGTATTTATAGTAAAAAGAAAAGGCTACAAAACAAATCTTGTAGGAGACTTGAAGTTCTCCATCACTTTTACATCACATTCTATGTTGTGAATCACCCCATAATGGGCATAGTCACCAGCTAAAAAACTCTGTTGTTCCTTTTCTTCCATATATGCCAGACAACAGTCGCCAACGGAATCCTAGCTGTAGTGTACCACTGGGAACCCCGACTCCTTCCCGCCATGATATCTGCCATCTACACCCTCCAATTTCGAGGACCATGAGTCTGCATGTTGAGCTGAAAATATTGTTGTTGCCAAACGGATGATGAGAACGAATAGCTAAAAAAGAGGTGATCCATAGATTCACTCTCTTGCTTGCACAACTCACAGAGCAGCGACGGGACCTGAACACGAAATCTCGCAAGACGATCCCGAGTAAGCATCCTCCCAAGACAGTTTATATAGGCAAAATTGCATTTTGGAGGCCACCCTCTTGGTCCATACCACCGGGGCCAGCTCCATAGGAGGATGAACCTCCCTAATAGACGCATAGACAACAGAGTGAGGAAAAGTATGTTGTCCCGTATTCGTTCCCACCCATCGGTCCCCTTTCGAGCTCTGAGTATCCACCTGGACCTCGTCAATCTCCTGACGAAACTGGCGCGTCATAGGGTATCCGACCTCCACACTCCCTTCCGTAGAATAGCACTCATCCGTGTCCTCCCCGTCGATGGTAGCGCCTGCCATCCTACTCGCTCTACCAAGCTCTGATGGTTGATCCAAGGATCAAACCACAGATCAGTAGTTTCTCCGTCTTTCATCACTCTGGCAATGAGGCCCTTCAATGTAGTACGATGAGATAGTAAGTTCTTCCATGTAACGGAATCGTTGCTATTGGCTCGGGTCTCCCAGAATGTCTGGTCCTTCAAGTATCTCTCCTTCATCCAAACCGCCTACAAGAAATCATGGGCAAGAAATCGCCAAGCTTGTTTCAGTCCCGCAGTGTCGCGTAGGGTCCGTAAGGACTGCAGACCGACATCTCCCTCCTCTCGAGGTCTGCAGAGAGTTGTCCATCCGATCGAATGTAAGCCTCCTCTCCATATAAAGTCAGCACATAGTTTTTCAATTTTACTAATGGTCGCAGTCGGGAGCATGAGGGTCGGCAACCAGAATCGAGCAATGGCATAAATAACATATCGAACCAGCTCAATGTGCCCTCCAAAGGATAAGCTCTGGACATGCCACCCCTCCAGTCGGCGCTGTGCATAGTCCACCAGACTTTGACATTCGACCTCTTTGGCATAGTTGATAGACAATGAGATTTCCAAATATTTGACTGGTAGATCGCCCTTCTCAACACCAAGAAGTAAAGCCCACTCTTCTTTCTGTTGATAAAGCCTGTTGAAATAAGCCATGCTCTTATCCTTGTTCAGCTGAAGACCAGTCAGTAAGCCAAATCGTTCCATAATCGAATTCAAAGCCTCAATCCCACGACGCGAAGGAACCAGAAAGACCAACAAGTCGTCCGCATAGATAAGATGGGATATCTGTGGTTGAACCCGCTTGTTCAACGGGATAATCTATCGTCTATGAACTGCCACATCCATGAGAGATGTGAAAAATTCCATAACTAAGATGAAGAGGTATGGCGACAGCGGATCCCCTTGCCAAAGCTCTCGTCAACTACTGAAAAAGTCGGTACGGTTGGCCCCTGACTAGTACTGAGAACGAGGGAGTGGAAGTGCAGATACGGACCCTATCCACCAAAGTACGGTCGAAGCCCATAGCAAGCATAATACGGCACACGAACTCCCTATTGATAGAGTCATATGCCTTTCGTAGTTCGAGCTTGAGGCAAACCTTATCCCCTCCAGGTTTATTGAAGTCCCGGATCAACTCATGAGCAAGCAAGCTGTTGTCAGCAATCGACCGCCCCTTCACACAAGTCGCTTGATTGCTAGACATCAAGTCCTGCATAATCCGCTCCATACGTCTGCACATCAAGTGAGTGATCATTTTATATAAAAAATGCAGCAGGAGATAGGTCGAAAATCGCTGAGAGACGTCGCTCCTTCCTTCTTCGGGATCAGAGTCAGAAAGGTATGATTGAGCTCCCTAAGCAATTTGTCGTTGTCAAAAAACTCGCTGACGATCTCCAGAACCTCCTTCAGAATATCCTAGTGGACTATAATAATGACTCCCAAAACCATCTGGGCCAGGGGATTTACTGGGGTCTGCATGACGCATAATAGCTTCAATCTTGATGAGGACATCGTACCGCACGCACGAGATTTTTGACACGTGTCCTGGCGCAGGAAGCATCTCGGAAAAGATCCATCGTTGCTCATATGGTTTTGAGTTTGAGTTAATATTTTATTAGGTTTATTTTAGTTCCACATGACTTGTGGAGAGTTTGTTTCTTTTTATTCACATTTTTAGTCCCACATTGCCTGTGGGTTAGCACTTTGCTCTTTTGTATGCCTATATATAGACTTGTTCTTTTCATATGAGGACATCAAAGAATCAATGAAAAATTGTGAGTAAATAATACTTGCTACTTATATTTTTGAGATTAGAGTGTGATACCTAATCTCTCACCCTCCCCCCTTTCCTCCCTGGGCGTGTGAAACCCTATGGTGGTCGTTCGTCGAGCGCCGTCGACCTCCTCTCCCCAACCTTGCCGCCAAGCCGTCCGCCATCCGATCCAGGCGGTGTCAGCAGCTCCCAACTGTCCTGTCTCCCGTCTCGGTCGTCCGTCTTCCTCCCTTGGTATTGCAGGCCTTCCACCGTCAAGCCGCACGTCGTCAGGTCGCACGTCGTCAGACCGTCCGTCTACCGTCGGTCGCAGATCCGGCAACTAACGTCCTTCCTATCCAAAGATCCAGGTGCACCATTCCAACTTCTCTAATATTTGCGAAATTATCACTGTTAGGATAGAAAAGAAATCTCTTTAATATTTCCAATCATTAATAGCTGTTATCCTGCTTTGATTGTGAGCAACGGATCTGCTTGATAAAGGACATTATATTTGTTAAAGAACTGATATTAAATCTGGAACTAAAATTGAGTATAATTTATTACATTTATTTTCTAATAAATCATGAACACAAGATTTGCAAATATGATTGTGCTTCTTCTTTAAAAAAAAAAGCCATTGAGATCCCAACATTGAACTTTAAGTCTTCTATTTAATTAGTCGTTTTTCATAAATTGTCATTGATTCTCGTCCATTCTGCTGATTTCCATAACCTGCACAACGTAGAGACATAAAATAGTGTTAATCAAAACATGTATTACATCAATTTGGTATCAGAGCATAGTTTGTGTATTTAGATCATTTTGCATAAATTATTTTAAGGGCAAAATCCCTACAAGATATAGTTGGGATTTCATCACCTATCCATAGCCCACAAATCACATTGAACTAAAATTTAAAATTAATTTAGACATTGGCCTTAAGGACTTCTGGTGTCAGTGCCTCGTGGTTGCCGACCAGACGAAGCTCATTAGATCTTTGAAGGAAGCGGTTGTGGTGTGATCTGATATTAGTAAGTCTCGTGTCACTTAAAAGGTCCATTCACTTAATCCTGAAAGTTTAGGAGCTAAATTAAAATAAAAAAGTTGCATTTTAGAGTTTAGTATTTTATTTCATATTAAAAAAATCATTTGCATTAACAACAATCATTTAGGTTTAAGTAGTTCATGCCTACACGATCTGGTCATTCATATTTGTTAGAGGAAACTAGTCAATCACCCCGAGAGTCAAGTAACCCTTTGCATTTGACACACGAATCAGCTAAGGACAGTATGGACCTCGAGTTAGTTAGAAAGTTAGATGCGTTGATGGAAAAAATGGGTACCATTGCTCAAGAGTGTAGGGCGACCCGCGAAGCTTTAACTGAATTTCAAAAAGAAACAAATGATAGGTTCATCAGAATTGAAAGAGCACGAAGTCGTACCCCACAGGGGGATGACAGAGTGAGAGTGCGTAGTCAGACACCTCATAGGAATGAGTATGACCATCAAGTTGATTACGACCAGGGGGTTCTCACTCCCCAAGACTAAACCAAAATAATCGAACATAACGATTTAATCGTGACGAGCAATATTTGAGGAGTATTAAAGTTGAGGCATCGACCTTTGACGGCAAACTCAACCCACAATACTTTTTGGATTGGCTCAAAGGTATGGACCGCTACTTTAAGTGGTATACCTTAACCGAGAAGAAAAGTAAAATTTGCTGCTATGAGATTGATTGGCCAAGCTAGTCAATATTGGTCTAATATAGAACACTTGAGAGAAATAAGAAGTGAGTTGTCCATGAGGACTTGGACTGAAATGAAACAACAATTGAAAGAAAAATCCCTCCCTCCCTCCTATTATCCCCGTTTATTAGATCAGTGGAACCTTTTACGCCAAGGAAACATGTCGGCTAAAGAGTACGTGGCAAAATTTGATGAGTTCATGGTAAGGTATAACACTATCGAAATTGATACTTAGAAACAAATCCTATCTTGGTTTAGAACTGGTTTACGAACTAATTTAAAAACTGAGTTGTTCGCACGAGACATTAACATATTATAGAGAGCTTATGCCCTAGTTCAAGATCTAGACGAAGTTGAGCCACATTCGAGTTTTAAGAGTCAAGATTTTCGTCAACAAATTTTACGATCATCAACAAACCAATACCCTAATCGAACTATTTTCAATCCACCCCATCCTAGGGTAGATACGAAAGGCAAGAGTGTTGAGAAGGATTTCTCAAAGATTGGCCCAAACGTAAAGTGTTTCAAATGTCAAGGGTATGGACATGTTGCTGCAAATTGTTCTAGTCCTTTTAAGATCAATTTGATGGAGAACAATTTGAAGATGAGTCAGTTCCCGATGATGATGACTATGTTCATTACATTGATGAAGACGCAGAATATCTTGAGGAAGGAAATGACGCTGTCTTAGGTTACATAGGGTCTTCCATGCACCTACGACGCCACCACAACATAGCGTCATCGATGAAATATAGTGAAGCAATTTTTACCTTTTCGGCCTCATCGTTGATGTGCAACGCCTTGAAGTAACGCTTTACGTTCCACAAGAACTTCTTTACTTCTTTGGCATCTCGCTCGCTATTGCAGGATTTTGGCTCGTGAATCTTCCTTCTTTTGTAACCTCCCTACTCGAAGGTCCACCGTTCGCAACGGTCTTATCCAAGATGGCAACTTTGGTCTTGAGTTCTCTGCAACTCTCGACCACGGTCTTTAGCTCCTCGTAGCCTCGGACCTTCCCGCACAAGTCCTCAATTTCTGCACGATGTGCCTTGAGCTCCACCTCAAGTGTAGATTAGATCTCTTTGAATTGCTTCTGAAAAATTGTCATGGACGAAGCGTAGTTACTCTCCAGTCCATCGTAGAACTCCTTCAGCCTCATGTTGCTTTTCTCTACGGTATGGTAGTCAAAGACGCGCCTCGCAGAAAGGCACAGCGTTTGTGCCTCGTCCCTCACTAGGCGAGGCCCCCTTTCTCCAGGCATACCCACGGCCCGCCTTTCAGCAAGACACAACCAAGAAAAGGTACGTCTAGGCGCACCTTATGGTTTATATATATATATATATATATATATATATATATATATATATATATATAAAGGCATGAAATAACCCTTACCTTATACAAGAAGGGAGATGGTCCGTTCCACGGTTGCCAAAGTTGGTTACAGTTGAACTAAAAAAAAACTGAATTGTACTAAAAACGTGGGTAGGAAGAATACAAACTCTTGTTAGTTCATCTGATTACTTATTATTGTCCTGCTAGTTCATTTGGTTATGTTTTAACATATTTTTGTTTGTTTTAATATTTTATTTGGTTTTATTTCTTATATTAGTAATTTATTTATGTATATTTTTATTATTTACTATTTTGCGTCTCGCATTGCTCGGGCGCGCGCCTTTAGGCGCCTCGGACGATATGGACCCTTTGTGCCACAAGTGCGCCTTGCACCTTTGACTACCTTGCTCCACGGAGCTTATGCGCATCGCTATGTCCCTCGAACCCGTCTCCAAGAACTAGAGGCGTTCTGCGAGATCGGCATGGCTACGCTCCGTTGTAGGCTCCTTACTCTTGCCCCTATTGTTGGTCTTGGCGTGTCTCTTCTTGTGCGACGCAGGTCCCTCCAGGATATTCCCGGATGTTGACATGGCACCAATCGACCTTCACTCTGATGCTACTTGTCACGGACTTAGTGACCCGTGCCAGCCTTTCCCAAACGCTTAGCTAGATCGCTAAAGCAAAAATGAGAACAATGTGGAGCGAAAGAGATGTTGGAAGATTAAAATTTTTACTATACTAGAGAGAATTTATAACTTCTTAGGTGGTGAAAAAAATTTCACTATACTAGAGAGAATTTATAACTTCTTGAGTGGTGAGGAACAAATGAGCCTCTCACTTATTTATAATGTCTCAAAGGGCTTATATCATATATGAAGTTTCTGGAAACAGAATGTTTCAGAAATTATTCTTGGTCCTAGATATTTCTAAGGAAGACTCTAGAACATTTAGAATGCTAGAGAGATTTCATGAATTTTCAAGAAGACTCCACCACATTTCGGAGGATTCTGGAAGCTTCAAGCAAAACTCCGGTCTGTGGAGGTTTATGCAGATCCGTCTCGGTGGGACGAAAAATCTTGTGTGTGACAACTCGCTGTCTTGGGCCTATTATCCCTGGGATGAATGTTATAATGTTTTTATTGATTATTTAGGCACAAGACTTGAGGCTCTTCTTCCCTTTAATTCTTCTTCTTTAGCGCATCCTCCATTTGCAAGCATACCCAGGACTTACGAGCTCGAGTTGGAATGGAGATGAACTTTTTTATTGTCTTTAGTGTCTAGGTGAGTAGATCCATTTAAATGTGGTTATTGTACATAATGAAGTTGCCTTTGTACAATAAGATCACCCTATAACTATAAGATGGATCTTCAACAGTTACTTTATTAAATATGAAATATTGCATGCATTATTTTGTTTGTATTTGTATATGCTGGTAGGTTTATTGAGAATGCCCAATACCTACACATCCCTGATGTATCATCTGATAGCTACTACTGATGACCAAGCTACTATGTTATATGCATATCATCTATGCTTGGATGATTGGATCCTTGTCTATGCCAAAAGTATCAAGGAGTCCAACACTTCTACATGTCAGACTAGTCATGTGGCTTTTATTTTGGAGATTTGCTATATGCTTCACCACTTTCTAAAAACAAAGGAAACTAATAGGTTATAAATCACAGAGAACTTCAGATTTATGATAACTAATGTCTGTTACCTAACATAACAAAAAAATGCTAAGAATCGTATGAATTTATAAATATGACCTACTTGATATATCTGCTTTCCTCATATGTAATCAATCACACGTCCTTTATTTTTCTGCTCACTGCTTACCTTCTGTAATGCATAAACTACAACTTGCACTTCATTACATAATGTAAGGTAAAAAGGTTTCTCTCTGTCTCCTGTATCATTTTTTTGATGTAGGTTTGAAGATGATAAGGATATTAGTACCTCATTTGAGGAGTTGTGGGAAGAAAATTCCAGTAGTGAAAGAGTCACCCTTCAATTGTATCTAGAAGAAATTGTTAAGCTGCTTTCTGATTGTATTGCCTCATCATCATGGGCTAGTAAAAGAAAGGTATACTTTTTGCTACCTACTTCTTTTATGAATCTGTATTTAGGCTTAATACTTTTAGATGTTATTTTAGTCGAGATTGATCATGATTGGCTGGCATATAATACATTATTATTGGCTCCTTTTGTTTGTGCAGTCGGCCAAGGGAATAAAAAAGTTGTGTGAAGTCCTGGGTGATTCCCTTTCTTCATTCCATCACATTCTTCTCAATTGCCTTCTAAAAGAACTGCCTGGGCGTTACTGGGAGGTATCAATGTTGTTGCTAAATGCAAACATATTTGGAATTTAGAGCGTTGGTTACTTTTCTCCATAGCAAATTGTTGTTTATATTCTACTGTCTTGTAGGATTCATGTTGCCCTCAGATGACGCGGGACAAAGACCCAAAAATAAATTATTAGCATGAAATTAGAGATTTGAGAAGATTTGGGTGCGGAAGCTTTAACTGAAGAGTGAACAACAACTATTATAAATTTATCTCAAAATATTATAATAGAAATGCAAAATAATACTATGATTACCGTTGAGGACGTCAACGTCGAAAGCGGAGAAGCTACATTGAAGACGACAACGTCAAAAGCGGAGAAGCAACGTTGATAGAGAGATCCACTTTAAGGTTTTGGTATCGCACCATATAACTCAAAATAGATTTCTCTTCTCTATTATTCGATCCATAACTTATGAAATTACAAACTATTTATAAGCTACAAAACAATCAAAAGAAGAAAAACTAAATCTCTAAGTTATCTATAAGATAAGTCATTCCTAACTAACTCCAACCAAATCAAGAGATAAAATTCTCTTTATTTTGATTTATCCTAACAAACAAACTCAAGAAATCCAAAATAATCCAAAATAACCGAAAATATCCAAGTTCTCCATCAGAGGTTAGTGGCAACTTTTTGGAAATATATCGTGTTAATTTGTTGTCTTTTGTTATTTATGTCAAGATTTCACATCATATACAGAGCCTGTGGGGATATAGGAAACACATGCACGCAAGCACACACACACTCATGCCAAAATTGGTGTCATATGTTTATGATTTATCGTGTTCATGCCGGATGCCTACACACACACTCCAAAAAAACACAATAGCACAGGCCTAAATTGGTTCCATGCTGGCATGTCCTTATCATGTCATGTTGTATTTATGTCAGTGCGGCATAAATTGGGATATCAAGGCGACCATCCAACTTGTTCTGTTGGTCCCAAAGAGTGTACATTTATCCAGTGTTGTTAAAGGTGCCGCCCAGCCGTGAAGAGTGTACACGATTTAGTAGGAATGTACACTCTTTGGATAAATTTTCAAATATCCGAAAGAGTGTTCATTAAGTCATTTAGGAATGAAATATTGATTTGTTGATATCTTATGTTTGTTTTTTCATTTGAACAATTTGTCTTTCATTATAATGACTTTTCTGTGTTGTTTTTGTTTTTAAACTTAATGTTGGGTTACATAGACTATTTTGTGGTCTTGTTAAGTTACTTTATTGTTTTCTAGTGGTAATTTGTTATTGTTTTTACTCTGTCTCTGTGTTCTAAAAATTGGCATAGGCGATTGCCTAGGCGCTGTTCGGCCTCCCGCCGATGTTCGGCCCTAGATAGCGTGTTCGGCTAAGCAGGATATTTGAAAATTTTGACAAAATTTTCAAATGTGAAATTTCAAAAAAATTTCAGATTTCAAAAAAAAAAATCAAGAAAAATAAAAATAATGAAAATAAAAAAATTCAAAAAATTTCAAAATAAAACCGAAACTTAAAAATTCAAATTTCTAAAATCAATTATGTGCGACCGCCTAAGCGGCCTATGCGCTAGGCGGCCCTCCGCCGCACCGATTCCGCCTAGCGAAATCTATAACATTACTCTTTTTTCTTTAGTTTATTGCCTAAAAATTTAAGTTTGATGAGTCTTGAGTTTTTAGAGATATATGGCTGATTTAGATAACCTAACATGAGCTACAAAAGTGGCAAAATGTGTTATAAAAAGGAAATTTAAGAACTGCTCAGGTGACGCTTTTTCTTTTCTCTAGGCGATGTTAGGCGCTCCCAGCGATTAGGCGCTCCCAGCGATTAGGCGAGGCGCTCGCCTAGGAGCGCCTTGAGCTTTTTATAATAATGCATATATCTCTCAATTAGCCCTAAATGTATATCAGCTATGTTAGCCGCAGAGGCTTTGTTATTTGGTCTGTACTCTTGAGCAAGCTTTGTATGGTTGTATGAGTCGGAAAAGTTCCTTAAAGGCCTAGGTGGGGCCGCTAGGTGGCGAGACAGAGGCCTCAAGACTAAAAAATATTGGGGTGTGCAGTATTTAGGTTAAGACAAACACGTTCTAGAATTTCTGATGCCCCAATTCTTCAGCATCTCTCTTTAAGTAAGAAAATGTGCGTCTCAAATTAGGACATAGAGAACCATGGTTATCCAAATTCACCATGTAGGTAGTGTTCCACAATACGGGAAGACCCAATCCAGGAACATGAATTCAGTGATCAGGGAACACATGTTCTAGAACATGAAAGTATGAAAAATTTGAACATGGAAATTCATGTTCCCACAAGAGAACACATGGTATACTTGGTTTCCAAGCAGGCTTTTAAAGAGAAGGTACCTTTTTTTCATTTTCCTTGAGAAAAAATAGAGTCTAAGACATGCTATACTTTTGTTTAAAAAAATACATTATTGTTAGGATTGCTTGGAACTTATGAATCTTTTTTTAATTTTGAATTTTTTATGATGCTATTAGTATGGTGTACTTTATTAACTTTAACTTTGAATTTAAATATACATTATATCTTGTAACGTATTGCGTTCCGAAGTAGCCTATCCCTAATCCATGTATCAGGACCCCCTGTGAACCATGTTTAAAGCATTCGACATTATGCGTAACCGTGGACGTAAATCAGAAGAGAATCGCTTTTCTTTGAAGTCTCAAATAAAGGCGGAATACGATATTTCTCTTTCTTGCTTATGCTATTCGAGTTTCATTTCGCTCGGCCTTGAGCCTTTTTTTTCTAATAAATAGGTTGTTTAAAGTCAACATGCCAGGAGGTGGACCATGGCGGGTGCCACATGACTGTCCTGCCAAGATCTCGTGCCTAGACGCTGGTATGGCCGAGGTGTCGCAGCAAGGCAGACACTTTTAAAAAGCTTGCCGGTTTATATCTTTTAAGACCCTATGAAAGTTTTAGTATTATATCATGATTACCAATATTATAACCACTGTTGAGAACTAATAAGGGATTTAGTCCCACATTGGAAAATGTAATATGAAGAGGAGCTAGACTCCCTATAAGTAGTGGAGTAGCCAATCAATAAAACACAACAACAATTATTCTCTACATGGTATCAGAGCCATAACCACACAAAAAAAAAAAATTCTTTCCCTTCCCCAACCCGACGCCTCCCCCCTCCCTCCCCCCGCCCCCCCCGGCAGTTCCCCCCCCCCTGACGCCCCCCCACTGCACCCCCCCGGCAGTCCCCCCCCCCCCCCCGACGCCCCCCCGGTAGTTCCCTCCCCGACGCCCCTCCCCCCTGCCCCGCCCGACGCCCCCCCTACTGCCCCCCCGACGCCACCCCCCTGCTGCCGCCAACGACCCCCTACTGCTGCCGACCCCCCCTTTTTTTTCAAAAAAAAAATCCTAATTTGAGAGAGAGATTATGTGGGCGGTTATTCGAAGACGGTTGGCTGTCAAATGCTTTATTTGCACCATCTGTTCCTAGATTACGCCCTCCGGAATTACAAATGCTTTATTTGTTTTCCGTTCTCGATCTGCAAATTAGGATCTACATGCACGCACCGGTGTTGACCACGTTGATAGCGCATTAGTAAAGTCTCTGTTGACGACTTTACGTAAAGACGACGACGACGAAGACGCCGACGAAGCCGACGCCGACGACGGATCACAGTTGCTGACGCCATAGATTCGATCAGTGGTAAATTGACAGCAGAAGAGATGAAGGCCTTGGTTGATGATATTTTATCAAAGAGATTAACCGAGGCAATCCCACGTGTGATCCATACTGATGTGGATCCGTCACCCTACAAAATGGGGAAGCTGGACAAGCTGGAGACGAAGTTGGAAGGTACGTCCAACTACTTGAAATGGTCACGGCAGGCAATGCGGACGCTGAAGGGATGAGGCTTGGTTGGCTACGTCAATGGCCAAACCAAGGCGCCAGATGATCCCTCCAAGGAGTTTGCTATTTGGAAAATTGTCAACAATGTTGTGGCTGGATGGTTGACAGCCTCCTTGACCGACCAGGTGTCGGGCAATGTAGAGGTGATGGAGGCTGCTGCTGATATATGGCAGACTTTGAAGGATATGTACTCAGGCTCAGGCAATCCTATGCGGGTCTTCCAACTGCAGGATGAACTTGATAGGGTGGCCCAGGACGACCGTACCATCTCTGAGTATGCCGTCCTGTTGAAGAAATACTGGTCTGATCTGGATCACTATGATCCTATTGGGATGGAAGATGCACAAGTCGATCCAGCATTTGCGAAACATTTTCAAAAATTCTTGGATTATATTTCGCGACAACGGATGATGAAGTTCTTAAAGGGTCTTAACCCTGTGTTTGAGCATAGAAGGAATGTACTCCTAGCACAGCCCATGCTTCCAACCTTAGAAGAAGCCATAGCTGCCATGGCACAAGAAGAGGCTCGCTTGAAGTTGATGTCCAACAAGGGCTATTTCCAGGGGGAGCAAGCCGTTGTTGACAAGTCTGCCCTTGCCGCCTTCAATCAGCCTCCCTCTGTGGCCGGTGTTTGCCACAACTGTGGTGACTTAGGACATTACATCAGATTTTGTCCAAAACCCCTACAGAGTCAGTCGAGTGATCGTGGACGGGGCCGCGGAGGACGTCGAGGTGGTAGAGGCGGTTATGCTGGTAGAAGAAAAAATTATTCTGGAGGACACAAAGCTAATCTGGCGGAGGAAGGGGGAGAAAATCGCCTGGCTGAGTTAACCCCTCTTGAGAAGGAGTTCCTCGCGAAGTTACGCAGCACGAAGCTGGGTTCGGACGGCAGTCATGTGGCGTCCTCTACCTCGGGGGATCACATCACTTGCTTTGCCCAAACCAGCACAGGTATTCATGCGCTTGCTCTTGCAGCAGCTGTTCACCAACCAGGTTGGATTATGGACTCTGGGGCATCTCGCCTTGTCACGGGGTTCCACGGTGAGTTCCAGGACTATACTCATCTACCGACGCCGGAGAGCATTCAGACTGCTGATGGTAACTCCTGTCCTGTCGTGGGTAAAGGCACTGTCGCATGCACCCCTTCTCTGACTCTCACCAATGTCTTACATGCTCCGTCTTTTTCTGTCAATCTTCTTTATATTAGTGCCATTATTCTTGATCTTAACTGTACTGTTTCCTTTGACAATCCTACGGTGACTTTTCAGGAGAAGGGGACAGGACGACGACTAGGGACTGGCACATGGCATAAGGGGCTGTGGTACTTGGACAGGACTGGACTGGACAAAGCATTGGCATCTCTGGTAGCAGATACACCACCGGAAGATTCAGGGCGCAGTGTAGAAGATGAATTGCTACTCCACCACCAGCGTGTTGGTCATTCTTCTTTTAAAATTATTAGTCGCATGTATCCGTCCTTCTACCAAAGGGCTGATAAAGAGTTGTTTTGCAATGCATGTGAGTTGGGTAAAGATACCAGAAGCTCGTATATGAGTTCAGGAATTAGAAGTTCAGCTGCATTTGATATGATACATTCGGACGTATGGGGTCCTTGTCCTACAACCGGTATTAACGGTTTTCGATAGTTCGTCACTTTTATTGATTGTTATACTCGCGTGACCTGGGTCTACCTTATGAAGAATAAAAGTGACGTCTTTGAGGCGTTTCGAGACTTTCATCGCCGGGTAGAAACACAATATGGCACTAAAATTAAGTGCTTACGATCTGACAATGGGACGGAGTATACAAATAAGAAGGTTGCTGAGTATTTATCCACTCATGGTATACTACACCAAACTTCATGTGCCTATACACCGGAACAAAATGGTGTGGCCGAACGGAAGAACAGACACCTGCTGGAGGTCGCACGGACGATGATGTTGGCTATGAATGTCCCGAAACACTTATGGGGGCAGGCGGTGTTAACGGCCTCTTATCTCATCAACAGAATGCCATCTCAGGTATTGGACTGGAAGACACCGTTGGAGATGCTTATTGGTACAACCACGTACACTGTTCTACCGAAAGTATTTGGGTGTGTATGTTTTATCCAAGATAATTGGCTAGGAGTTGGCAAACTGGATCCTAGAGCGGTTAAATGTGTCTTTGTCGGGTACACGGCAACTCAAAAGGGATACACATGTTGGAGCCCAGTTGAGCGGAAGATGTTTGTAAGCATGGACGTTACATTCAGAGAACTGGAACCATATTATGGTTCGGATGACGGTTCCGCGTTTGGTGACACACCTAACACAGAGGGTGTTAGATGTGAGGGGGAGAAAATAAGTCCATCTGTGGTGGTCGGATCGGTCCCATGTCCGGTCGTGGAAAACTGGACGAAAGGGGGAGAAAGCAGTGACTCCGATACAGAAGATAAAGAAGATACATATGTTAAACAGGGGGAGCAGCAGACAATGGAAAATGAGCTCCAAGTCTATAGAAGGAGACAGCAGAAGTCCAGTACTGTGCCTGTACCGTGCCCCGTGCCTACTGTACCAAGTCCCTCGTCTACTCCTGTTCCAACTCTTGAAGATGTTGCCCCCGCACTGAATCATTCTGATTCTGATGCGGATCTCTCTGACTCTGATGGTATGATCTCTCCAACACATATTGCTCCCTTAAGGAGATCTTCTCGCATTAATGCGGGTAAGGCTCCTAGTCGTTTTGATGATTATGAACATGATATTGCCAACGACCTGTCTTATTCTAACATTTCTTCGAATTATCGAGCCTTCATTGCATCATTAGACTCTACTTCGTTGCCCAAAAGTTGGTAGAAAATAAAGAAAAATCCAAGGTGGAAAGCTGCAATGATGGTAGAACTTGGGGCACTGGAGAAAAATAAGACGTGGGAGCTGGTTCCATTACCCAAAGGGAAGAAAACTGTGGGATGCAAATGGGTGTACACAGTAAAGGAGACGTCAAAAGGAAAAGTGGAACGATACAAGGCAAGGTTGGTTGCAAAAGGATATACACAATCATATGGCATCGACTATGATGAGACGTTTGCTCCAGTAGTGAAAATGAGCACCGTAAGAACTCTGGTCTCTATTGCAGCAAACTATGGGTGGAAGCTATACCAGTTAGATGTGAGGAATGTCTTTCTCCATGGGGACCTACAAGAAGAAGTGTACATGGAACTCCCGCCAGGGTGCTACGCTACAGAATCAGACGGAGGGACATCGCATGGAAAAGTGTGCAAACTGAAGAAGTCGCTATATGGACTCAAGCAATCTCCTCGAGCCTGGTTTGACAGATTCAGAAAGGCTGTTATAGGCATGGGATACCATCAAGCAAATGCAGATCATACGGTCTTTCTTCAGCATGCAAGAGGCCACATCACTATACTTGATGTATACGTGGATGATATAGTAATCACAGGTAATGATGAAGTCGAGATCGCTAAGTAAAGTCAAAACTCGCGAAGGAGTTTGAGGTGAAGGATTTTGGAGCGATGAGGTACTTTCTAGGTATCGAGGTGTGTGAAGGCGAACAAGGAATTGTTCTCTCACATAGAAAATATACACTAGATCTGCTGAAAGAGACATGGATGCTGGGATGCAAAGCAGCAGTCACTCCAATTGACCAGAAGTGCAAGTTAGGAGCAGAAGCAGGAGAGCCAGTTGATCGTGAAAGATATCAACGACTTGTAGGGAGATTGATTTATCTGGGGCACACTCGCCCTGATATCTCATTTGCGGTGAGTGTAGTAAGTCGCTACATGCATGATCCAAGAACGGGTCATATGGATGCAGTGTTTCAGATCTTGAGATATCTGAAAGGGACGCCGGGGAAAGGGATATGGTTCAAGAAGAATGGATGTATAGAAGTTTAGGGATACTGCGATGCAGACTGGACGAGCTGCATAGAGGATAGAAGGTCTACCACGGGATATTGTGTCTTTGTAGGAGGAAACTTGGTCTCATGGAGAAGCAAGAAACAGTCTGTGGTAGCACGGTCTACAGCTGAAGTAGAATACAGAGCAATGGCTTTAGGAGTGTCGGAGTTGCTGTGGGTGAAAGCGTTGCTGACAGAGTTGAAGCTGGACAAGGGAGCACCGTTACGTCTTCTGAGCGATAGTCAAGCTGCAATAAGTATAGCTAACAATCCAGTTCAGCACGACAGAACGAAGCACATCGAGATCGATCGATTCTTCATCAAAGAGAAGCTGGAACAAGGGATACTGAAGATTAATCATGTTCGCTCAGAAGAACAAGTGGCAGACTGTCTGACTAAGGGTCTTAGTTCATTAAGTCTGTCGAAGCTATGTAACAAGATGAGAATGATTAATATCTATCGCCCATCTTGAGGGGGAGTGTTGAGAACTAATAAGGGATTTAGTCCCACATTGGAAAATGTAATATGAAGAGGAGCTAGACTCCCTATAAGTAGTGAGTAGCCAATCAATAAAACACAACAGCAATTATTCTCTACAACCACCAAGGTTCTAACAGTTCGTTCTTCACCTAGGCACGGTGGCCAATTTGCCTAGACGTTTATAGCATACACATGTTCTTGTACAGCTAGTAGGTGTATAAACTGCCAAGAGCTAGGTTTACTATTTTAACAACTTCCAAAAAACTACACATAATATGTTCTTTTTTATGTAATACTAACTATTTTATGTAGTTTTGCATATGTTCATTCCATTTGCCTCTTCAACTTATTTATATTTTTTTTCATGTTTGGTTTAGTGTGTAAATGGTTTACTAATAATTAGCTAATGTTATTTCTTATATGTTGCTTACAATCATTAAGCTTTGTTTATCATGGTCTCATGAAGAAATTATGAAATAAAGACTTTTTGTGTGAAGATTTAAGGGAAATGTGATGATTCTAGTAGTATATGCTACTTCTTCTTGGAACATAATTATGAAGATTGTGTTGTAAGATTAGTCAAATATAAGTTTTTTACTGATTGGCACATCTTTATCTCTATGCACCAACTTGGTTACCTTGTGGTCTACCTAGGCAACCAAGAGGTTCAGCAGCTAGGCATGTTGATACTTGCTAGCCATGCTATTAGCTTTTCTTTCCATAGAGTTTCATATTGAATGCAAATTTATGCACTTGGTTCAATCCAAATAAACAATTAACTACTTTCATGTATTTCCTGTTCACTTTATTAAGAATGCTCCAACCACCTTTTTTCCTTCAAAGTGATAGATTATTTTTAAATGATGTGGATTCAAACTGCTTTGGTCATAAGGTATAAACCATAGTTTGCACTATCAGCCTACAGGTGATACATATAGGCCGTATCTTATCGGTTTGTCATTTCACGAGCTGGTACCGACTGCTATCAATATTGTCCTATACCAACGTTGGTGGGTCCCTTTCCTAGTCAATTTGGCATATAAAATTTAAATGAAAAAGAGACGAGATGGAAAAATAGTGTCAGCTTAATGATTCCATTGTGTCTAGATTGACAATGTTATAGTGTGTCGATAAAATTCTTTATCGACACACTGTAACTGTTATCATATGTCAAAGTTTATCTATAAATTTGCAACTTTCATCCATATTAATATTATTCCATTCAAAAGAATATATTGTGGTTGTACTATGTTTAGACTCTAAAGGCAAGTAAATAAACAATATTATATGTTGCATCACACTTGTGAATGGTTCAACAACGCTGAATATTGTTCTATTTAAAACTAACGAGAAACGTACATATAATATATAAAATCATGTTTAAACGTAACAAATATTTTTCTAGCTTAAAAAATGTTATCATCATTTTTGGCTTTCCAAAATGAAGAACCTGATAGTCCAATATGAAACTGCCAATACCGATACTTATAGGAAGGGTCCTAAACCGATTCCGAAAGTGCGAACCTTGGTATAATTATATGTAGTGGCATTTTATCATGAAAGAATGTTATGGTTATTGTTATATTTATTGCATATTTGTCATTTTGTTTGTCAGTATTTTATAAATGTTGTCAATTGCGTAGGATAAATATTTCGTGTCTGCAGTTGAGATTATGTGTTCGTCTTATATCCATTGCAGGGAAAAGATGTTATCCTATATGCAATAGCTTCACTTTGTTCATCCTGCCATAATGCTATATCTGCTGAAGACCCAAATACTCCAAATGTTGTTTTAAGTGCTATGTCATCAGCATGTTTGAAGAAATTGAAGACCTATCGTGAGGCAGCTTTCTCGTGTCTGCAAGAGGTGATATCTATTTTTCTGCATAAATTAACCTTTTAAGGATGTTATCTCATTTTCTATACTCACACAGACTATTGTTAGAATTTCTATTGGTTTAACATCACATATTTAACCTGCTTTTTTTTTCCAGGTTATAAAGGCTTTCAACATTCCAGAATTTTTTAGTAGTGTTTTTCCCATGCTACATGAAGTATGCTGCCAAGCGTGCCTTACGAAGCCTATGAATGCATCTTCAGTAACTTCTTCTGACAGATCAGGTGAGAAATTATTGTTCGCTATTGTACGTATCATGATGTGTAGACACCTATACTATGTTTTACCTAATGTCGATCTCCATGTTCATTAGAAACCAAGTTTAAGGTTGGCCTATATCAGCACTTCTCAGCCATACTGTATAGTCTTGGAGGCTGCCAAATTGCACTATACAATCAATATAAGCTAATAGTTGAAAGTTTTTGTCAAGTTAGGGTACAGCTTATCCCAATATTAACTGAAACCTTTATTGTCAAAATATTTCTGGAATTGTTTGACACATCCCAAAACTTCCTCAACTGGTATAAAATTGCCCGGGACTTCCACAATGATGCTGAAAAATGACCAAAAATGTGTACTTGACTTGGTTTTACCTTCATTTTCGTCAAAAGAACTTTTACAAGCATGTTGCTATTGAATTATACAATTATCACATAATAGTTTCACACTAGTCATGCAACCATTCAAATATTTACTAAAACTAACTTCAAACGATATTTTTTTTTATGAATTCGTGATTAAGACATTTAGTAAAAGGTTGTAACAATTAATCTCTTTCTAATGTGCCGAGACATGATACTCGGGCACTCCAATACGAAACTGCTAAAATTGCTTGTACCGATACTCAGAGAAGGTTCGGTAATAATGTCATTATTGTCAGTTGGCATGGATACTCCTAAATCAGGGTGGAGTCTGTGTCAAGTCCATGTCAAATAGCACATAGGCACTTCAAAATACAGTAAGACAAGCCAAAATACGAGAGTTGTCTGTGTTGCAGTATCTTCTCATGTCATACAACATAGACTGCCATGTGTTAAACATATTTATGAATACCTCTGTTTGGAAGAACCTGTTGTGTAGTGACCTATAGCTTATGAATATCTATGGGTTTATCGTTATCTTTTAGAGGGGTGGGGGTACTGCTGGAAGCATCACCTTACTGTTTTCAGCATTCTAGTGCCTCAAACAAGTTGGGTTTTTTTGGGATATTAAACTTTCAATCACATTCTGATTTCCTTATTAATGCCAACCTTCGTAATGGTCAATTAACTGGTATGGTACTAAGATTAACAAAAGCTTTATCGTATGTTTTTAAGATAAAGAAATTCATTTCTCTATATTTTGCTTGATGACTCCTTTTGAGTTATCATGTTCAACTCAGAATACAATCACTCTCGATGGGAGGGATAGATCTGTCAACATCTGCTCTGAAGGAAACTGTGGCAGAGAACTACGTTCTTTTCAGTGGAAATAATTCACTAAGAAACTCATTGTCTTCAGAATAAAATTGTAAATTGTAATTAGCTTTCTGTATTGATGAAGTTAGAAGGCTAGCTCTTCAATACAATGCTATACCATAATGTCTATCACATATTTGATACACATTGAATGGTTTTGAACTAGCAATACACATTTCATTTATTGCTTTGCCTTTCCTATGTGTGGTTGTCTATCTTGTGGCCTAAACGAGAAGTTTGGTTACTTAAGACAAAACATTGATATTAGGTTCAACTAATTATAAAAAGATACTGCAGCAAGTGTTATGAAGACTTATTAATGCCTCTTCTTTCACAATGTAAACAACAAATGACAAACTATTTTCTAACCAGATTTTTTTTTGCACCAG
Source organism: Iris pallida (assembly GCA_029216955.1). NCBI lineage: Eukaryota > Viridiplantae > Streptophyta > Magnoliopsida > Asparagales > Iridaceae > Iris > Iris pallida. Next base: position 2,329,561 of record JANAVB010033816.1, read on the forward strand.
TACAATTACATATGCACATTCCTCTAGAACATAATAAATCAATACTATTTTTAAAGTATTTGGAAGCATGTTCCTTCGGCTTGGCTAGGACCCTGACACCAACACAAAGGATTGACCTTTTTCTTTGGAGCTTCTCGTGCTCCATAGCCGACCTGTATCTGATGGGGGAAGGCTTGAATATGGTGATGTAATGCATTCGGAAGCTTATAATGATATAAAATATTTACTACTCTCATTTTAATGTTTGTTATTTTATGCAACATACCTTGTGGTCACGTGTATCTCCGTCAGAACTCGCCATTTTTTATCCTGATTATATTGTTTAAGCTTTTTATCTGTCATTCGTAAATCTTAGCTGTAATTCTTTTATCATGGTTCTCAGTTTAAAGGTTTCCTGTTGCAGGAGAAGAAAGTGCTGAAGACGTCTCTTTTCTTCTTGACAAAGTTGTCGATTGTGTGACAGCTTGTATTCATGCAGCTCATCTACAGGATACAATTGAACAAAAGGAGAAATTAATAAATGTATTTTTGTGTTCTCTGTCACCTGGGTTTAATTGGACAGGTACCTTTGTTATGACATGATAATTTTGAGATATAATATGTGTATGCCTGCCCTTCATTGGGTTTTTGTTTCTTCCACAAAGAAGGCTAACTTTGATGATGTTTATATTTTATATATGTGGGCTCCGATTTACTAGGTTTCACATATGATCTCCGAACTTAAATTGAGTATGTTGAATTCTCTTTGAGAAAAAAGAAAGAAAGACATAATTTTCAACATAAAAATGATACCCTTACTAATTGTGTTAACACTAATAGTTTGCACTTCTTTCGTCTAATTATTACCTTTTTCTCTCGTACTCTTGCACTAAATATTAGTACAAAAGAAAGCCTTTCTCCTCCACTACGTAAATTGCGTCCACTCAGTTCTAGTTTTTTATATGTTAATAAAGCAACAAGTCTTTCTTATACTAAAACTGTGGGAAGGGATTACAGGTTATTCAATAGGGTTAGTTGCTCTACAGACTAAGACTTTGTTACTGCATTGTTATTATTGTTTCTTGGTGCAGTTGCAGATTAATTACATTGGCATAGCTTGAATCGTTAGTTTAATTTCTTAACGAAATGTGAAAGTATGGTTATAAACATTTATAAATGTTATAGGGCCCCTGCTCTCTCTGGTCAGTGAGGTGTGAATTTTTTGTTTTTTGGGGGTGGGCGGATTGTTTGTTGGGGTGGGTGGGTTATGCAAACTATTCTATGGGTGGATGTGTTCCCTGTATGTTTTTATTTTTAGCTGTCACTAGTATGGTTAAAGATAGTTACTTATCTTGTGGAAATGTTGGAACAGTCAAAATGTCGGGGTTTTCATCTATCAAGGGACTCTGCTCCAAGTTCTGTCCTGCTTCTGAAGACACTCCTGCTTTTTCACCTGATATGACATCCTTCATATATGAGGTACGTGCCCATTTCATCCTCAACAGTTTGATTTCTGTATGGTTCTCTTTATTACTAACTTTTTGTTATATGCTTGTTTTTAGTTGTTTCATTCTGTGGCCCCAAAAGTTGTTGAATGCATCCGGTCGGTGAAAATATCTCAGGTACCACGTTCTTATTCTAATGGTTTTTATCTTCCTCCCCACATATTCATAGAGAAAATGGTCATCAATAAGCTGCCTTATAAGGCATGTTACATTGCAAGCTTAAAGGACCTGTCAAACATGTGCCATGCAAAATAAAATGATCTTTTACATTCCATGCTCGAGTCCCCAATAGGAAAAAAAGATATCTGATAATTGCAGAGGAGACATTTAGAATGGGAAGTCCCTGTTATTCTTAAAGAGCTACTCCATTTGGGTTGTACTGTTTTGAGCGAATGCAAGGTTCATTATGGAGCCTGATGTTTGGATCCCCATAATTAGATCCAAACCTATTTTATGGATAGGATCCTCAAAATTTGAATATTACTCCATCTTTTATTTCTTATAGAAACATGTATGATTCCTTCTGTATACAGGTACATATCCTCGAGGATCAGAACCTAATTACCCAACTTATGTATGTACAAGTATAGTCACTTGATAAGATAAAACCATCTCTCTTACCTTTCCATCTGTTATATCAGTTTTCTTTTCTTGTTTCAAATTACTGCTTTATGATGTATTGAAAGTCGGAATGGGATAAATTACAATTTATGAAGACCGTCAATGTTATAAATCTTTACTCTTCCATACAAAATCATCATCATCCAAGGGGTCAGCCTATTCGTCCACATAAAATTTGATATTTTGAGAAATGGGACATCTGGTGTATGCGTTTGCGGCTTGTACCACAGATGCGAAATTTAAATGCAGTAAGTGGATTTTGTAGCACCCAAATCTGAGCCATTGCGACCCTTAGTGTAAGTCACAGTAAAGGTTGTTAATACATTGCATTAAAGTTCAAATTGGGATCAATTAACATACCGAAGAAGCTTCATGGAAACCTTTTGGACTAGTAGAATCTCCAATAGACTAGTTGGAGGTTTTAAATTAAAATTAGACTCGCCTACACTGGTTAACTATAGCCAAGCAACTCAATGTACCTAGAATTTCCAATTGTACATATTTAAACGTAGGTATGGTGTTAATTTCAAATAATACTGCGAAGTTCTCTAATTTTTGTGTGCATATGTTGCATTTGTTTATTGCATAGCTAACCTTGAGAAGGGACATGAGATAAATGAAATATATCAAGGCGATCTTATTCTTTTCTTTTCTTTTTTTTTTTTGAATATCTAGGTCCACACTGCTGCTTCTGAGTGTCTACTGGAGATGAGTAAGCTATATAAAGGCATTACTTCAGCTGAAAGAAAAAACGCAGAGTTCAAGGATGAGCTAGTTTATATCATTGAGGTGGTGAAGAGTGAGCAGGCGAAGACATCATTGAGGAAATGCATTACTATTCTAGAAGAACTCGAGGAAGCATGTGCACCCATGATATGATATAGCATAGCATACTTGTAAACCTGTTAGTAATTGTGTAAGCTGTATTTTTACATCTTTTACAGTATTCTTTGTTAACCTCATTAACATTATATACATTTAAGTGCAACCAGGAAAATCGATGATCTGGTACCAGATTAGGAGGGTATACCAAATATGACATCACTCTGTTTTTGGGTGGGATCCGAGGGTTATTACAAATCCGAAAGCTAGTTCACATCCGGCATTCTCGTAATCATTAATGATCAAATGATGCACAGTTCTTCACAAGTTTTTGTTGTACTTTCCATTTTAAGTCGTGTGTTGGCACAAAGTGGTCTTCCTACCAAGTGGATTGTCTGTTACATTCTGGAGAACTGATGTTGTAACTTGTATGTGTGATGTATTTTGCCCAATTACAGTGCAGACTAGGCTTATACAGAGCTGTGTAGTTATTCCACGGAGATTTATTCAGCTTTATTTTGTTCGTGGGGAAATAAGAATTATAGCTTGATTAGTGGGGGATTTATTCTTTTAGAAAGCAAAATAATGTCCAAAATACCAAAATATAGGATCAAGGGTTTAAATCTACATTGGTCATTTGTGCTGTATATGAACGGTCTGGACCCAGGCCATACAAACTATCAAGTAGGATCTCTCGCACTTGCATTTTGTTGCAAGGTAAAATTCATTCCCGTCTTTCATATACTTGAATGAACTTTTTTGTTTTGTTTGTGTAAATTAGTTTATTTGTGATGGTTTGGACTCGGTCCAATAGTTTGTAGGAGAAATAAATGTTTTGAGTCTTATATTTTGAGGTTGGGGGGGGGGGGGGGGGGGGGGGGGGGGGTGTGCGGGAGGGGGACTGCGGGTTGGGAGGTAGTTTTAAATTTTGAGCAGGGGCATTATTGTCCAAAAAATTTTCAGGTATCAAGTTGAAAAACAAAAATAGTTGAGGGTATCAAAGTGCAACTAAACCAATATATATTTCTGAAAGAAGATGATTGTGGTGAAAGCTCCCACCGGGAATCGATCTCCCGACCGCTCGGGCTTCATGCATCTCTCTTAACCACTAGGCTAGAGGTCATCTGCAATCAATTATATATATATTAGGCTAGAGGTCATCTGCAATCAATTATATATATATATATATATATATATATATATATATATATATATATATATATATATAGACACACACACACACACACATGCGTTAGTGTAACGGTAAGACTGTTGGCACCGGGGTGTGAGGTTACGAGATCGATCTCCCATGGGAGCGGCTGGGTGGCAGTGGCCACGGCTCCCGGGCTAAGTGCTGACTGTGTGGCTCTAGCCCGAGGGCTCGGACATCTGGTTTATAAAAAAATAAAATAAAAATAATATATATATATATATATATATATATATATATATATATATATATATATATAGACACACACACACACACACACACACACACACACACACACAATTATGACATGCAAAAGTAGGGGTGTGCATCGGTTCGGTTCGGTTCAAACCGAACCGAATATGTGAAAACCGAAATAACCGTAAACCGTATTTCTCAAAGCCGAAAACCGAACCGTTTTTATAAAAACCGAACAAAACCGAACCGAATTAATTCGGTTCGGTTTTCGGTCGGTTCGGTTTCATGGACCAATGTGCATGGCCTTCAAGTTTTTAGCAAAATGAACCTATTTAAATAGAATTTTTTTTAAAAAATATATGACATTATTGTATTTATGAATTGTTATATCACATAGAGTGAAAGATATTAGTATATATAGATTGAGGGTAGATAGAGAGAGTGCTCAAATAAGCACCGACATAGAATAGGAGAAGAGAGTGCGCTCAGTTAGGGATTAATAAACATTAGTATATGTATATTGTGGATAGTTTGATAAATTACTAAATCTAAATCGATTTTCGGTTCGGTTCGGTTTTTCGGATGAATAACCGAAAACCGAACCGTTATTTCAAATTTTCAAAATTTTAAACCGTAAACCGAACCGATAACCGAAAAACCGAACCGTTTGTCATATTTCGGTTCGGTTCGGTTCGGTTTTCGGTTTTCAACCGTTATATGCTCACCCCTATGCAAAAGGATGTCTTAATTGAAGTATTTTTACGACACGGTCTGAACATCGTGAAAGAGTATAAATTACAGATTACGTGATAATTGACTAATAATTGAAGTTTCACAATTCTATTTCTTTGTAACAACATTACATTATTTATGTTTCTATATAAAATGTTGTAGTGTTGTTACAAACCAAAAATGATAAAGCTCGCCATTATCTTGTTTCTCTTGTTAAGGTTCTCTTTTTAAGGTGTCATTGATCAAAGAACACAAAAATGAATTGATAAAGCTTATTTTTGTTAAAGCGTGGAGATAGGAGGGAATGATCAAAACCACTCACTATTTGACGAATTGACTTTCTGTTCCGATTATATAGGTTCTGAATGATTCTTCTGCATAAATTCAAATCCAACTAGGTGGAGCGGAGGATTACAGATTTGTGCTAAGAAGCCAACATAATAATCAAAATCACTCACTATTTGACGAATTGACTATCTGTCGAGCAAGTCAACACAATGCCACTTTGTGGAGCGGAGAATTACAAATTTTATATGGAGAGGTGGCGTTCGTGCGATAGCCTAAGAGGAGCTTGGATCTCTCACCACACTTCGGGATATTGCTAATCTGAAGTTAGCTTGGAAGTTCATTGCAATGGACTAAGTGGATAAGTAGTATATATTTGAAAGGAAATTTTCATTGAAAGCATAGAAATTCTAGACAATTGTACGTAAAGCATTCACTTCAAAAAAATTCTAAATAAAGCATAGAAACATCCTTCCGTAGGACATTTTGCTAAAAAAAAATTATTGTTTAACGGACGTTGTTAACGCTTGGGGACGGGAAAAAACGAGCGGAAAAAATAATATATTAAAGAAAACGTCCTTTCTTGAAAAAAATGTCATTTCTAAGGACATTTTCCTTTAATATATTATTATTATTATTATTATTATTATTATTATTATTTCAGCTTTTGGGGTTAGCAGCAATAGGTTTAAACAGTATAGTATGTAACGTTCAGCAATAGGTTTAAATAGCTAACATTCATTTGGTAGGATGGGTACATATTAGGGTGTAGATCAACAGGATAGCTAACGTTCTTTTAGTAACGGATAGTTTATAAATATTAAATTTTTGTGTCTATATATTATCTATCCATCGAAGAAACTTGTTTTCACTCTTATAAACTTCTCTCTTTCTTTCTACACATAAGCTTTTATTCTCTCATATACTTCTTGGGTTTTTCTAAGGGCACACCACATTTTACTTGGGACTATCATTTACTAGGGGATAGCCCAAGTTTGAGAAACTTTTACTGGGGACAGTCCAAAAATTATTTGGGCCTATCCCACCCCCCCAAGCCCTCTCTTTCATTTCATATACTTAAATTTTAGAATCGCAAAAAAATATGATGTTTGGACCTCCGTTTTAGCACTTTTGCCGTTTGTCTCGGTCTTTCCAAAAATTTTCGATGAGTTTTTGAAAATTTTTGAGGAGAAAACCTAGATTCGAAAGTGAGCAGCGTATGGAAGAAGATGAAGTATCTTCACAGAGAATTTTATACAAGACTGCCAACACCCTGACAGTCCTTTATTAAGTAAGGACTGTCAGGGGTCTGGCAGTCCTAGATGAAACTCTTCACAGAGAGTTTCATACAGGACTGCCAGCCCCCGGCAGTCCTACATTAAGTTAAACTGTCAGGTGTCTGACAGTCTGTTGGTGCTTTCTTTACATGGAGAGAGCTTGCTCTCAACATGCCTTGTGAATTTTAGTCCCACATCGGAAATGCACCATGAGTTATCTCAACATATATACTTGGGTGTATTGTTAAGAGATGCACATGGGGTGGTGACCCTAAGGAGGGAACCATTTGGGTGATTTTACAAGGAGGTAAGTATAAGGCTCCAAGGATTAAGCATTAATGCTTTTGTCATTCTCTTGGATTAAATTCCACTTGGAGCTAAGCCCCAACGGGGATTAGCGACTCGGACTCGGACTCGGACTCGGACTCGGGCTCATGGGCTCATGGGCTCATGAGGTGTAATGTGGCATTTTGTTGGCGCACTTAGCACGTCAGCAGTCATGCGGTCTTCATGCGGCTCATATGCGGCCATGCGGTCTTATGCGGCATGCGGCTCATATGCGGCCTCATGCGGCTCATGCGGCCATGCGGCCATGCGGCTCATGCGGCACAGGCGGTCCATGCGGCCCATGCGGTCCATGCGGCTCATGCGGTCCATGCGGCTCATGCGGCCATTAGGCTCATGCGGCCAGGCTGCTGCTGCTGCCGCATGAAGGGATCCGCTGACTGTGCAGATTACAAATCAGTTATGGAAAGGCTGAATTAATGTAATTAAATCAGATCCTATCTTTGTGGGATTTGAATTTATTCAGATCCTATCTTTATGGGATTTGAATTAATTTCGTGGGATTTGAATTAAATCTCGTTGCTATCTTTTGGGATTTGATTCAATCTTTCCATAACTGAAGAAGCGGTTAGGGTTTCCACCCTCTCTCTATAAATACTCTCTTCTGGCCTCCTTTGTGACTACTACGAAAAATACAAGTCAGAAAAGGAGAAAGAGAGAGAGAGTTGCTGCCGCCATTGCAAGTCCATCCGAGGAGTCAGAACAGAGGTGACATCGAGCGTTCCACAAGTTCTTCAAACTTGCTGGTTCCTGGAAGCAGATCGTGTGGGGCGAATCTTGCTTTGAGCAACGGTGTTTTGACACCCCAGCATTGTTCTTCTTCTCATCTCTCTAGATTATTGTAACTTGTTCTGTCCCAATTGCAACACGTTTGCAAGGAAGAACAAGAGATCTTCTCTTTGCTATTTTTTCTCCTTCATATTGTAATTTGGCTATTTAGTTTTATTCGTAGATCTTGAGTTTGATCATCACAAAGTTTTGTGTGACATCTCAGATCTCGATTGCATTAGTTTTTCATCTTTGATCAAGCCCCCGGGAATAACAATCTCAAAGCAAGATCCGTATAGATGGAAAACATTAATGCTTCGCTCCTCCAATCGGACTTCTGCAAGTTGGAAAAGTTCGATGGAGAGCACTATCAAGTCTGAAAGAGAAAGGTATACCTAACTCTTCAACTGAAAGATGTTGATCATGTTCTGTTGGAGGAAGAACCCTCTGTTCCAGACACTGGATCTACTGCCGCCATCAACGCGGCTACCAAACTCCAGGCCAAATGGAGAAGGGAAAATAGCATCTGCAGGCTTATCATCCTGAATGCTATGGAGGATTCCCTGGCAGAATCCTACTCGAAGAAGGAACTTGCCAGAGACATATGGGAGTCTGTGGAAAATTTGTATGAAGAAGATAAGAACAGGAGCAAAATATTTGTGATTGAAAAATATCACAAATTGCTCTTTGAGGACGAAAAGTCCATGCTGCCACAGGTGAAGGAATTTCTGAAGCTGCGTCAGAAACTGGAAGACGAAGAGATGTCCCTTCCCGACAAGTTTGTCGTCGGAGGGATCGTCTCAAAACTTCCTGCTGGATGGAGTACCTTCTATGCAAGGATGCACAGAAAGAAGCTAGACATTAGCTTGGGAGATCTACTTCAAGAGATCCATGTTGAGGACGAGATGCGTTCTCAACAGAAGATGGACACTCTGTCCAAACAGTTGGCTAAAGCCAATCTGGTGCAGACGAGGGATCCCAAGGGGAAGCAGGCGGCTTCTCGTCCCAAGAAGAAGGACTTCACTAATCTGAAAGTGAAGGGCCCTTCATTCAAGCAGCAGAAGACTAAGTCCCACGTGACTTGTTACAATTGTGGCAAGAAAGGCCACTACAAGAGTGAATGCAGATCTAAGCCTAAACAATCAGAGAAAGGTGAGCCTAATAAGGTTTCATTGGTTTCTAACGTTGTTGCTATGATCGGACAGGTCACAACTGTGGGGGTTGACTCTGACTGGTGGATAGACACTGGTGCGACTTGCCATGTCTGTTCAGGCAAGGAATGGTTCGTCACGTACCAGCCGATATCTGAGAAGGTTGTCATGGCGAACCAGGCCCAAGCTGAAGTTCTGGGGATCGGGACCGTGGAACTGAAACTCACTTCTGGGAACACTCTGACGCTTCAAGGTGTGAAGCATGTTCCGGCGATTGCCAAGAACCTGATCTCTGGGAGCCTGCTCTGCAACGCAGGCTTGAGGATGGACATCAATGCTGGTCAGATGGTGATGTCCAAGAAAGGAACATACTTCGGGAAGGCTTATCAAACCGAAGGCATGTTTAAAATTCAGCTTGTTAACCAGTTTGAAGACATTAATGCAGTTGCATTTTCTGATTATTCTCTTGAGTTGTGGCATAATAGACTAGGACATGTTCATTGTAAAAGAATCAACAAAATGTCTAGTCTAGGACTTATCTCCAAATGTGGGGGTAAGGTGGAGAAGTGTGAGGTGTGTGCTCAGACGAAGATCACAAGAAAACCCTTTCATCGGGTCAATAGAAGCACAGATCTTCTGGAGTTGGTGCACTCCAATATCTGTGACTTCAAACATTTCTCCACGAAGGCCGGGATGAAGTATTTCATAACCTTCATCGACGACTTCTCAAAATACGCGTTCGTCTGCTTGCTCAAGTCCAAAGACGAAGCTTTCGAGAAGTTCAGAGAGTTCAGGGCCGAAGCTGAACGGCAGACCGGACAACAACTCAAGAGGTTGAGAAGTGATCGAGGTGGGGAGTACAGGTCTCATGAATTCGCATTGTTCTGCAAAGAACATGGAATCATATGCGAGACTACTGCTCCATATTCTCCTCAATCCAACGGAGTAGCAGAGAGGAAGAACCGAACATTAACAGAAATGATGAATTCTATGCTGCTCACTGCAGGTCTTCCAAAATGCTACTGGGGAGAAGCTGCATTAACGGCCACTTTCATTCTGAATAGAGTGCCATATGCAACTTCGGAAGTAACTCCTCATGAACTCTGGTTCAAAGTCAGACCAAACTTGAATGTCATTCGAGTGTGGGGGTGTCTGGCGTATGTGAAGCTTCCAGATCTGAAGATTCAGAAGCTGGGGACAAGAACTACGAAGGCGATCTTCTTGGGGTATGCCGAGAAGAGTGATGCTCGGAGATTTCTTGATATTGAATCAAATCATATCATCGAATCTCGCGATGCTGAATACTTTGAAGACAAGTTCGCAAAAGACAAAAATATTATTCTTTCGGACATTCCGGAAAATGATGTAGGTACTAATGAGACTGAAATCTCATACGAGCCAGTAGTCCAAGAAGAAGCTGTTGTTGATGAAACAACTCTTGCACCAGAACTCGTCGAGCCGTCAGCTAAGCGAGCGAGGAGACCGAAAGATTTCGGAGATGACTTTGTCACCTATCATGTGGAAGCAGATCCGCTTACCTATGATGAGGCGATGAAGACCAGAGATGCTATCTTCTGGAAGGAGGCAGTGAATGACGAGTTTGACTCTATCACCTCCAATAACACATGGGTGTTGGTAGATCTACCTGAAGGAGAAAAGCCTATTGGATGTAAATGGATCTTCAAGAAGAAGATGAAGGCAGATGGAACTATTGACAAGTTCAAGGCCAGGCTGGTCGCCAAGGGATTTTCTCAGAAACAGGGGATAGACTACTTCGACACGTACGCTCCAGTAGCTCGGATGACCACCATCAGGATGTTAATCGCTCTAGCAGCTATACATAAGTTGGTGATACATCAGATGGATGTAAAGACAACGTTCCTAAATGGGGAGCTGACCGAAGAGATTTACATGCAACAGCCAGATGGATTTTTCGTCAAAGGTCTTGAAGACAAAGTCTGCAAGTTGGTGAAATCATTGTATGGTTTGAAGCAAGCTCCCAAGATGTGGCATGAGAAGTTTGACAAAGTTATTAGGTCAAACGGCTACAGAGTCAGCGAGACGGACAAATGTGTTTACACAAAGTTCGCTGATGGAAGAGGAGTCATCGTTTGTCTGTACGTGGACGACATGCTAATCCTAGGTACGGATATAGGCTGTGTCACAGAGACAAAGAAGTTCCTCTCAACCAAGTTCAGTATGAAGGACTTGGGGGATGCAGATGTCATCTTGGGCATAAAGATCATCCGGACAGACACTGGAGTAGCGCTGTCACAATCTCACTATATTGAGAAGATGCTCACACGCTATGGGTATAAGGATCTTCCTGGGATCGATACGCCATACAGGTGTGATCAGAAGCTGAAGCCAAACTCGAGGGAAAGCGTCAGGCAGCTGTAGTATTCTAGCGTCATCGGAAGTTTGATGTACGCAACTACTACCACAAGGCCTGACATAGCTTTCGCCGTGGGAATGCTGAGTCGGTTCACAAGCAACCCAGGGGTTGAGCACTGGAAAGCTGTGAAGCGAGTAATGAGATATCTCAAGAAGACTCAGACATATGCACTGCACTACAACGGGTATCCGACAGTAGTGGAAGGCTTCAGTGATGCTAGCTGGTGTTCAGAGGTGGAAAGCGAGAGATCCACAGGTGGATATGTCTTTTCCTTGGGTGGAGCTGCTATATCGTGGAAGTCGAAGAAGCAGACTATACTCTCTCGTTCCTCTATGGAATCTGAATTCTATGCACTTGAAACTGCAGCAGATGAAGCAGAATGGCTTCGGAAGCTCATGTATGATCTTCCAGTGGTTGGGGCTCAGATACCGGCGATACCGATATACTATGACAACCAGGCGACTGCGGCGGTGGCATCAAATGACCTCTTCAACGGGAAGAAGAGGACTGTGCGGTTGAAGCACAGGGCAGTACACGATCTTATCAAAAGAGGTGTAATTGCAGTGGTTGATGTTCGGAGTCAGGAGAACCTGGCAGATCCGTTCACAAAGGGCCTCAAGCGCCAGTTGGTCGATGACACAGCTTGTAAAATGGGCTTGAAGGCATTCTGATAGTGTGTCTTTGTAATCCTACCATAAAGTTTTATGCTATTAGTTCAAAGAGAAATCTACTAGGCATCTAACTTTTGGTTCAAAGGAGGATCACTGACTGGGAAACTATCAGGTAACAGTGGGTACTTGTTTTCTGAAACATGAAAGGGATACAGACCCATAACCAATGTTGTCTACTATGTATTTTTCAGCGGAAAAATAGATCCTGTGGAAGGTTGGCTTAAACGCCTTAATGAGTTCTCAGGCAGAGTGAATGCCTGGTGTGCTTTACAGGAAGCACGGTAGAGCAGCACTACAAGGAGTGAATCTCCATGCTACAGTGGGGTGACTCCACCATGAGGTTCCCAGGTAGGGATAATGCCTCGGCTTTGCAAGCCAAGTCACAGCGGCGTAGCACCGCAAATAGGCAGGTAGCCTAATGCTGTATGACGTAATTAAAGAGTTGTAGACAGCACTACAAAGGGGAGGATGGCCCCATGTTACAGTGGCACGACAGCACGATGAGGTACCCAGGTAGGGTAAAGCCTCGGCATTGCAAGCCATGTCGTTGTGGCGTAACACCGCAAGGAAGCCTTAGGCTTCATGCTGGGTAGTTTGGCACTACAAAGAGGCTTGTGACCTCATGCTACAGTAGCATGACACTACGATGAGGTTCCCAGTAGGGGTAATGCCTCGGCTTCAGGCCATGTCATAGCGGCGTAGCACCGCAAGGAAGCGCAAGGCTTCATGCCATAACTCTTTAATAAAGAACTCACCTATAGTGTATGGAAAGAGATATCAGGCCGTCTCTTGAGGGTAAACTTGTAGACGCCCAAAATTATACACTGAAACCAGGCTGGCACAGGGCCTTTAATGTGCAGCCAGAAGCACACGTAACTACACTTTGTGAGTGGGAAAAATTACAATTGTGGTGCAGAATTCAAGGCGTAGTCCATTCTTGTATCACATTGTTATTTAACCCATACGGGAAGATTCAAGTCGTCAGCGACATCTATCCTAATACAAAATGGACAGTTACTGTGGGGAACGCTCAACCCTGGACACATATATATGTTGTGATATGTGGGGGATTGTTGGTGCTTTCTTTACATGGAGAGAGCTTGCTCTCAACATGCCTTGTGAATTTTAGTCCCACATCGGAAATGCACCATGAGTTATCTCAACATATATACTTGGGTGTATTGTTAAGAGATGCACATGGGGTGGTGACCCTAAGGAGGGAACCATGTGGGTAATTTTACAAGGAGGTAAGTATAAGGCTCCAAGGATTAAGCATTAATGCTTTTGTCATTCTCTTGGATTAAATTCCACTTGGAGCTAAGCCCCAACGGGGCTTAGCGACTCGGACTCGGACTCGGACTCGGACTCGGGCTCATGGGCTCATGAGGCGTAATGTGGCATTTTGTTGGCGCACTTTGCACTTAGCACGTCAGCAGTCATGCGGTCTTCATGCGGCTCATATGCGGCCATGCGGTCTTATGCGGCATGCGGCTCATATGCGGCCTCATGCGGCTCATGCGGCCATGCGGCCATGCGGCTCATGCGGCTCATGCGGCTCATGCGGCACAGGCGGTCCATGCGGCCCATGCGGTCCATGCGGTCCATGCGGCTCATGCGGTCCATGCGGCTCATGCGGCCATTAGGCTCATGCGGCCAGGCTGCTGCTGCTGCCGCATGAAGGGATCCGCTGACTGTGCAGATTACAAATCAGTTATGGAAAGGCTGAATTAATGTAATTAAATCAGATCCTATCTTTGTGGGATTTGAATTTATTCAGATCCTATCTTTATGGGATTTGAATTAATTTCGTGGGATTTGAATTAAATCTCGTTGCTATCTTTTGGGATTTGATTCAATCTTTCCATAACTGAAGAAGCGGTTAGGGTTTCCACCCTCTCTCTATAAATACTCTCTTCTGGCCTCCTTTGTGACTACTACGAAAAATACAAGTCAGAAAAGGAGAAAGAGAGAGAGAGTTGCTGCCGCCATTGCAAGTCCATCCGAGGAGTTAGAACAGAGGTGACATCGAGCGTTCCACAAGTTCTTCAAACTTGCTGGTTCCTGGAAGCAGATCGTGTGGGGTGAATCTTGCTTTGAGCAACGGTGTTTTGACACCCCAGCATTGTTCTTCTTCTCATCTCTCTAGATTATTGTAACTTGTTCTGTCCCAATTGTAACACGTTTGCAAGGAAGAACAAGAGATCTTCTCTTTGCTATTTTTTCTCCTTCATATTGTAATTTGGCTATTTAGTTTTATTCGTAGATTTTGAGTTTGATCATCACAAAGTTTTGTGTGACATCTCAGATCTCGATTGCATTAGTTTTTCATCTTTGATCAAGCCCCCGGGAATAACAATCTCAAAGCAAGATCCGTATAGATGGAAAACATTAATGCTTCGCTCCTCCAATCGGACTTCTGCAAGTTGGAAAAGTTCGATGGAGAGCACTATCAAGTCTGGAAGAGAAAGGTATACCTAACTCTTCAACTGAAAGATGTTGATCATGTTCTGTTGGAGGAAGAACCCTCTGTTCCAGACACTGGATCTACTGCCGCCATCAACGCGACTACCAAACTCCAGGCCAAATGGAGAAGGAAAAATAGCATCTGCAGGCTTATCATCCTGAATGCTATGGAGGATTCCCTGGCAGAATCCTACTCGAAGAAGGAACTTGCCAGAGACATATGGGAGTCTGTGGAAAATCTGTATGAAGAAGATAAGAACAGGAGCAAAATATTTGTGGTTGAAAAATATCACAAATTGCTCTTTGAGGACGAAAAGTCCATGCTGCCACAGGTGAAGGAATTTCTGAAGCTGCGTCAGAAACTGGAAGACGAAGAGATGCCCCTTTCCGACAAGTTTGTCGTCGGAGGGATCGTCTCAAAACTTCCTGCTGGATGGAGTACCTTCTATGCAAGGATGCACAGAAAGAAGCTAGACATTAGCTTGGGAGATCTACTTCAAGAGATCCATGTTGAGGACGAGAATTACGAATAGGGTAAGGACACTCCAACTCTAATGGTGCGTGTAGTTATTTGAATTCCTGGGTGCAAGACAGATCATAATTATTCTGTAAACTTCAAATCAAGCCATTTTAAAATCAGCGCCAAAGGCTTAAAGAAAGTAATCACTCGGGTGAGTTGTAATGGAGAAGACATTAATCTATGGAAAAGCCTTACTGATCGGCTTGGATGACCAGTATTTGAACTGCTTGCTCAAAGTGAATCACTGTGCAAAGTCATTGAGGCTGATGGTGGCGCTTATCATTGGTTCGTCGACCTCGAGGGATTTCGTTTTCAAGACAATTTTTGAACAGTTCTGGTCTAAGTGCGTCTTAGTTCATCTGGCATGAATTTATTTGGCTCGAGCGGACGTCAATAAATAAGATAAATTTTATAGACACTTCACATTTGGGCCCGGCTATACACATTCCAAGACTTGCTAAGGACACCCCAATTACTAAGTACACCCCATATATATTTAATAAAACTTAAAAACATACTAAGCACACCCCACTCTTTGACAGAAATGCCCTTTCTAAGCACACCCCACTCTCCTCTCTTCTCAAACCAATAATCCTAAGTATACCCCATTAATTCTATACAAAACTAAACACACCCCATTTCTATTCACCACTAACACTCCATTCTCTTCTCTCTCCCGAAGACCAAGCGGCCGAACCCCACCCCCCCTCCCTCCCGTTCGACGACAAGGAGTCCCGTTCGACGACAAGGAGTTTGTTTCGTTACAATGGCGGGCCAATCCGAAGACCGATTCCAAGATGAACCCCAATCCCAACAATATGGTGAGTTTTTCAAATCGAACCTCACCATTACTTCGAACTGAGTCTTTCGTTTAGGATCACTGAATTAGGGTTTCAAAAACCCGTCATTTTCTAGCCCGTGCATCTTCGTTTTCGTTTTTTTTTTTTCGATTTTCGCTGTTCTGCCCGAGCCTGGTTGGTCGGGCAGAAAACCGTACGTTCGACAACATGAAGTCGAACACTTGTGCAGACGTTCGACAGTAATATGTCGAACACTCACTTATTGTTCGACAGACATATGTCGAACATCTTGCTTATGTTCGACCTGCATATGTCGAACAGTAGGTTCTTGTTCGACCTGTAATGGTCGAACAGTATATATTTGTTCGACCAGTGTTGGTCGAACAGTTCATTTTGACTGTATATATTGTTTAATTTTTGATATTTCATTCAATTTAGCAGGAATGACATATATTAGGAGACGACCTACAGCTTCTACTAGGAGGCGTCGGTTAGAAGAGTTGGCAGTTGCACGTAATAGTCGTCAAGAAGGAGCAGTAGTTGCTCCGATTCAAATGCAAGAGCAATGTGCTGCGGAAGAAGAGGCAGCTGCACGTACTAGTCCAACAGCTGTTGCAAGTCAAATTAGCGAGCAGCAACGTGCTGGAGAAGAAGAGGATGAGGAACATGTCGAGGAAGAAGAGGAACAAGAGGAAGCACATGATGAGGAAGAAGAGGAAGCACGTGCTGAGGAAGATGAGGAAGCACGTGCTGAGGAAGATGAGGAAGAAGGTGTTGACAGTGATATATTGACGGGCCCTTGTCCCGGTAGACCTCAGGATTCCCGACTTATCCCAAGTTTCAAGACTCATGTGGCGTTCCAGATTTGGAATGGGATTGAAAGGCCCTTATTGAGGTATTGGTGCCACACGACCAAGATGGAGACTTGGAAGTTTGGTCAAGGGGGTAATGAATTTAAGGAGTTCATCCATCGTTCCAAAATTCCAGACTTGAGATGGATTTCATATAAGACGTCGAACAAAAATCTAATTTGCGCTATTGTTGAGCGTTGGCAACCGGAGACCAACTCATTCCATATGCCATTCGGTGAGATGACAATTACGTTGGATGACGTATTTTGTCTTACCGGACTCCGGTTAGTGGATTACCTGTGGTTGCACCAGAGTCGGCAAGGGGACCAGAGGAACCTAAGAAAATGATCAGTAGATTATTAGGGGTGACAGAAAAGGAGGCTATCGATGCTCTTCAGGGCCAGAGAGGTAGCTCGGTCCGGCTTGAGTGGCTCCGTTCATGATTTAGTGGAGATGTCACTAGTAGGGATGAGAGGAAAAGAAGACGTGCAGCCCGTGCATATTTATGGTTAGTGCTTGGATGCACAATATTTGCAGACAAGAGTGGCACACGTGTGGACACGAAAATTCTCAGTCTTCTAGAGACGGTCAACCGCGTCAATGAGTATGCTTGGGGAGCAGCTGCTCTAGCATACTTGTATCGACAACTTGGTTTAGCATCTCGGAGTGGGGTACGACAAATATGTGGATATTTATGTTTTGTTTCTATGTCCGATATTAATTTTTTCAGGCCTGGATATACGAGTATTTTTCCTTCACAAGGCCAACCCATAATGTCAATTATAAGTTGGGCAATCCACTTGCTTTGAGGTGGGCCAAGAGATCCCATTCTGCAGGAACTGCCGACCGGGTATTGGCCTTGAGGGAGGTTCTGGACAATCTCCAAGTACATAGTGTGAGTGTTATTACATTCTTTTACGCCATTTATTAATGTGTTTTATGTATTAGTAATTATGTTTTTTTATGATGTAGGTCAATTGGACACCCTACAATGGGATGCGGGGCTCTTATCCTCGGGACAATGTCACTTTCTACCACGGATGCATACGTGCATTTGACTATGTAGAGCCGTATCATCCCGACCGCGTGCTTCGACAATTTGGCTTACTCCAGAAGATACCTGATTTTCCTTTGATTCCAAGTATTGTTTGTCGGAGAAATACGGGCCAGAAGTACAACCTGACGTGGGATGTCTTGGGAGAGCAGCCACGTACTATCGGCCGAAGCCCGCGGGAGAGCTACAAATCCCGCATGGGAGTATTCAGACGATTATCTGTATTAGTATAGGACGTTTTCACATCCTATCATCCAGGATTCGAAGAACATCTCTACCACCGTCGGTACTACATCTACCCAGGCAGGCCCACAACCATGGGAAATGATCGAAAATGCTTTGGGGTATTTAGAGCCGGTCTACCAGCAATGGGTAGAGAATGAAGAGGGTCTAGACACATCGATGCTAGTCCCAGCTTTAGTCGGCGCCTATCGTGCTTTGAAGATCGCGCTTGAAGAACCACCAGAATCTTCGAAGGGGGTGTCTACTAGTAGGAGTCGAAGGCGTCGAAGATCATAGATTCATGTTATGAACTATGTTGTGAACTCTGTTGTGGACTATGTTAATGAACTCTGTGCTTTGTTATGAACTCTGTGCTTTGTTATGAACTCTGTAAATGTACTCAGTTTATGTGAATTTTGCTCAAATATGAAGTTGTACTCATATCTGCAAATGTACTCAGTTTATGTGTCCATTATGTGATCATTTTGAACTCTGCAAATGTACTGAAAATGTACTCAGTTTATGTGTCCATTATGTGCTCATTTTGAACTCTGTAAACTTATTTTTTTGCTGAAAATTGTACTGCTCGACCAGTAAAGGTCGAACATCATTCTTCTGTTCGGCAGTTACAGGTCGAACAGTAGGGTGATGTTCGACCTGTAATGGTCGAACAGAAGGGTGATGTTCGACCTGTAATGGTCGAACAGTAGGGTCTTATCCGACCAGTAATTGTCGAACATAAATGGTCTGTTCGACCTGTCATTGTCGAACAGTAGGGTATTGTCCGACCTGCAATGGTCGAACAGAAGGATTTTGTTCGACCTGTAATGGTCGAGCAGTGTAATTTTCAAGAGAATGCAGAACAATACAGTGCATTGAAAAATACAGTACATTGAACATCTCATAAAAATACAGTACATTGAACATCTCATAATGTTGAACAATACAGTACATTGAACATCTCATAAAAATACAGTACATTGAAAAATACAGTACATTGATCTTATCATGGTAAAATTTCACATAAACTGAGTTTCACACTAATCGTCCAAACTAATCGGATCACCATCAACATGTGAGCTTTTGGAAGGAACACTTTCACGATACTTTTCAATCCGTTGTTTATAAATTTTGCCCCAACCAGCAGCACATGGAAGACGCAGAGTAGACCATCTGTTGATAATGGGTGGTAGTGGTGCGTCTGAGGCCAAATTTACCTGCATACAAATAAATAAAAACACATTAATCGTGCATGTGAACGATGAAATGATACAACCTCAAACTTACATTAGAAAATAAACTTTACCACGATGAAATGATTGGTATCAACAAATGCCATGCATACAAGCCGAGGGTTGGCTGGAACTTCTGTCCTCATGGGTAGAAATATAACGTTGACATCACTGTGCATGTGAACGATGGCCATGTTGTAGGCCGACGCCGCCAAGTAGTACATATCGGGAAATGACCACCAGTACTTGCGGTCAAAAATCGGGGCTACGAAGCAATTCAAAGATTCAAGTACCTGTTTTGGAGACCCCCTAATCAAGTTACATCTGTCGTATATATCTCCCAAGAGTGTGATCTCTTGGATGAGGTCACTACGTACTTTTGGCCAAGATTCCTCCCCCAGCCCTAGTGCATGGGCTACGCATCGAAAACCACAATGTCCATCCCCTATTACATTTTCTGTACTCAATACATACGGATGATGTTGAGGTGAAACTTGTCCTATATATGCAATATCGGTGGCATTGCGTGATGACTTCCGTCGAACATGTTGCTTTCCCTTTCGGATAGAAGTGAACATTGGTTTTGCCGAAGAAGGTCCATCGAGCATTATAGTTTCATCCAAAGGTGAACAACTATCATGAGCAGACTCAACAATTTCAAATTTGCTTGGTTCACGCTTGGTCGAATGTGAAGTACGGATTTTTGTTTTACTTGGCCTACCACGAGGTCGTCTGTAGCCCACTGGTTCAAGCAGTGAAGATGTCGAAGGAACTGATATCTCCCGAAGTCTTTTCAGCATCAACAACCTTTGAGCATCGGTAGCCGCATCGAACATATGATTAATAGTTCCTATGGTCTCCATCCAACGACTTTGGACATCTGCATCAGCTGCAATGTCCGTTTTGGAGGGTTCATAATCCAACTTCGTCCAAAATCTGTCAACCATATCTAATTGGATAACCTGACCATCCCGTTTCAACACTGCAAGTTCATGTGCACAAGGCAACCCGCAAGTTCTCCTTAACACACAACCACAAAGGAGTGGATCTACACCGTTATTATCTATACCCTTCATCTCCTCGAATATCCTACCAAGTGCATGATGAGACACCAATCCTCGGATATTCTTAAATAGAGGGGAACTATAACGTTGTGGTGCCACATTAAGGCTCATCTCAAATGAGGCCTTAATTTGGTTGTGTTGAGCGATCAATAAATCATGTATCCTGCTCCATGAGATCTCAAAATTGGATTGACTAGTGCCCAACTGTTTTTTCAGTTTTGCATGTGCACTCTCCGCCCTGTGAGTATGAAATTCATACAGTCAAAATCGTACATTATAACGTAATTAACATATATATATGCAAACTATGGTTTAAAGACACATACCTGCTACTTGTCGTGTTCTCAAAATGCATCACATTGTTAGTCCAACAAGATACAAATCTTTCTTTAAACGGCTCAATCCAATTCTTAATGGCATAGTTAACTGCTTTTGGATAATCGTGGAAATCTTGCTCCAATCTTCTAAGTAACTCATTAAATCTTGGTTGATCTTCGGCGAGAACCAACGAATTCCATGAGTTGTTAAAAGAATCCCACTTCTCCTTGGTACGAAATAACTTCTTGCAGTTGGCCAATATATTCTTGCTAATATGCCACCGACATAGCAAGTGTGTGGAACTGGGGAACGTAACGCTTATAGCATTCATAAGTGCTAGTCACAATCACCTTCGGTAAGCATGATTGATCCACTAATCCTTTAAGCGTACTAAGCGCCCATATATAATTATCCTCCCGCTCAGCCTCCATATAAACACATGCTACAGAAAATGTAATATTTGTGGATGTGACCCCTACTACTTCCAAAAGTGGCATCCTGTACCTGTTTGTCTTGTAGGTACAATCCATCAATAAAATATTAGGAAAAGCACGCAACAAATCCACGCTAGTCGGGTGAGCATAAAATAGATCCTTCACTTTATCGGTTTGCTCACATCTCCTATCTAAATAGTAGTACTTTTCTGAGTCCAACTTACCCAACAAGTACTGCATTTGAGATAGGCCCCCATGCTCGACAACTCTATGCTTTTGCCGAGCATTGTAAATTGTCTTCAATGTTGACTCATTCTCGCTAAAGGATTCCTTCAATGTGCTCAATATATCTTTCGGCCTTGCATTGTTCTTCGATAAGTCTTTCACAAGTTGATCTTCAGTCGGTGTTAGTCGACCGGCATATGAGTGTCCAACCAAATTGCGTCCGAGTGGGTGATTATGCGAGCCGCATACAACAGTCAATGACCACTGTCCTAGGTCATTGAATTGCACTCCTTTCAATTGAAACGGACAGTCACATTTCTTCGTCCCCGTAAGCTTTTCCCGTCTTGCCTTCTTCGCAATGTTCGCCGAATTTGTTTCAGCACCTTTAGTCTTGGGAGGCCGATATTTACCACCGCGCTCACAACCCAAAACTATCCGAGCCCGCCTTCCATCCCCGCTATCGGATCGTTTAACCAAAACGACCATATTATGACGTCTTCCTACCGTCTGTGCCCACCTCAACAACAATTCACGATTATCAAATATCTCTTCCGTCTGAAATTCTTCTAAAAAATCAACTTGTTCATACATGGGAAAGTTAACAATGCTCAATTCATTGTTCATTCCAGTGTCATTTGAAGAACTATCCTGAAAAGAAAAAGACCCACACTTTACTAAGTTAAAAAAAATTCAAAAAAACACAGTGCTCGACCATTACAGGTCGTACAAGTATCTTCTGTTCGACAGTGACAGGTCGAACTTGTCGAAAAACGTTCGACTTAACAGGGTCGAACAATACAAGACACGTTCGACAACTCCTAGTCGAACACCACTCTTATGTTCGACAACTAGGAGTCGAACAGAACATGAAATGCGCGATGAACACAGGTCGTGCATATCGCGAATTTTTTTTGAATTTCTCGTTTGGAACGATTCTCATACTAATTTTAATATTTGAAAACGAGCAAGAAGGTGGAGAGAGTACGTACATTGTGTCTTTCAGATGGACCACCTTCCTCCATGATGGCTTCTCAACTTAGGATTTTTCTAGGGTTTTAGGGTTTTGTTGGAGAAGATGATGAAAGAAGGAAGAATGAGGAGAAGGATGGTGGGGTGTGAAAATGAGAGAAGTGTGTTTGGGAAGGCTGATGGGGTGTGGTGGGGTGTGAAAATGAGAGAAGGGTATATTAGTCTTTTAACATTGAAGTAATTTATAACTTAAGTTACTTGGGGTGTGCTAAGTAACTGCTGGGGTGCGTTTAGTCGTGCCCTTCACATTTACTTCAGGACAAATCTTACTTCAGAATAGTCCAGTTTGATGGAATTTTTTACTCAGGACAGTTCCAATTTTGCTTTGGACTGTCCACCCCCCAATCCTTCACCCAACCATTTATTTCATAATTTCCACTCTCTGTCTCTTCAAATTCCCTTCTCCATTCTTAAACCTTAAACCCTAATTCCCTTCTCCATTCTTCCCATTCCAAATCCCTAAACCCTAATTCTCTTCTCCATTCCTCCAAGTACAAGCAATGGCACCCAAACCCAACTCTTTATCACAATCTAGGTAAGTATCCAACCCTTCTCTCCAGTCCTTTAGGGTTTTGAAATATTTTGTTGTATTTTTGTTTTAATTTTCTTCCATCTTTGGTAAATGCTTAAAATAGTGAGATAAAAAAAATTGGAACTAATTTAGGGTTCATATATCTTTGTTTCAAATCCTAGAAATCCACTGTATGGATCGAAGAATCACGGTTTTGGCTTACACTCGGGATTGAACACGACATGACTGTAGGGATTTCCTACAGTCCTTTATAATAAGTAGGATTGCAGGGATTTTCCTACAGTCTTGTACTATATGTTGGACTATAGGAATTTCCACAGTCTTGCCTATAGTTCAGGACTGTTGGAATTTTCTGCAGTCCTTCACTATAGGTCGGACTGTAGAATTTCTTGAAAGCCCTTACATTCCTACTTGTTTAGGCTTTTTCTAAGGGCACCACATTTTTTACTTGGGGGCAGCCCAAGCAGGTGAAGATTTTGCTGGAGGGCACCCACATTTTGCTTGGGGGCAGCCCAACCCTCCAAACCCTCCATTCTTTCCCATAACTCATTTTACTCTCTCTCCACCAAAGGAAAAAAAAAGAAAAGCTCTCCCTCTCACTCTCCCAAAACTCTACTTTATTCTCCTCCACCACTCCACTCCCAATTCCTCCACCAAAATTTCTTCAACAATATTCCTAGATTCGAAGAGATGACACGCAAGTCGAAGCAATCGAAATCTAGGTACGTTCTTCCCTAATTTCTTCTAGAATTTTCTACATTCTATTCAAAATCCTAGAATATTGTTAATTCTCTAAAAAGTTTTGATGAATTAGGTTTAGAATCTCTTTAGGGTTCATGAATGGAATTTTCGAACACGATAAATCCACATTTTTTCTTGAAACCCTAACCCTAGAACACGACAAACGAGCGTCTCGTTTTGGCCGTTCGGCTGCTACAGTCATGTCTGATTACATTAGGACTGCCAGACCTGTGGCAGTCCTAATGTAAAGTAGGACTGCCACAGTCCCTGCAGTCCTCTTATGAAAGAGGACTGTAACTCCCTATAACCGATTTGGGTGAAATTAGAAAATTTTCTATAATTCTATTCAAGAGTATAATATTGATTCTTAAAGATAAGTTTACAAAATCAATTCTACTTTGTGCTATTGAATATATATATTATTGTTTTCTATTGATATTCTTATATTGATTATTGATAATAGTAATAAATATTTAAATCTGATAATGTTTGCAATTTAAATAATATTGTATAATAGTAATTAGGATTACTATTGGGTTAAGCAAGTTGTAAAAGAAATTTTCTTTTAAATTCGAATTTGGATTATTATCATTGGTAAGTAAATTGGTTAAACCTTAACTACTATTATTAGTGGAAAGTAATTATGGTTATAGTGATTAAATTTTAGTTATTTTCCTAAAGTCTGTTACGTTTTATGAACTTGTTAACTATAGAGTGTGGATGACTAATTCTATTAATTCTGATAATTTTGAATTACTTTTATTAAGTTAATTCTAATCATTTATTTGCTAAGCAGGTAATTAATTGGTTGTTATAGTTGGTTATTAAATAACTAATTCAGTTAGCAATTTGAAAATCTATTACAAGCTATTTTATAAAAAAAACCCAGATCTATACTTATTTATAACTCTGCCATTCCTCCTCTGCACACATACACACGATTATTTTATTATAAATAGTGTACACGTTTTCCCAAAATTTTGACACAGTTCTCAATTCCTGACAACACAGTACACTCTCTCTCTACACTCTCCTTCTACACTCCCTCTCCACTGTTCTCTCTCTCCTCCGGCCGTTTCCCAGCAAGCACCACCGCTCCGGCCATCACTTCGCCACCAGAGCTCTCACCACCGCCACTGTAGTGTCTCCGCCCTCACCGCCACCGAACCTCCTCGCCATCACGTTTCACCACCGGAGTAGATCGAGTTGTCGTCGACTCGAGACATCAGGCCGCCTCACCATTACCGTCAGGCCTGGGTCTAGTCGCCAGAGCTTCCCCGTCGGAGCCGCCTCCACCAGTCACGCCTAGCCGTCTGTGTCTACCATCTCAGACACAGTGTGCCACAACAGTGCTCCTCGATCAGAGAGTTTCTTGAGCCGCGCACCTTGACTCGAGCGCAGACCCCTCGAGCAGCGAGCCGCCCCTTCGAGCTCCGTGACACTCGTGGACCGCGTCCGACCCTTCGATCCTTGAGCCGCAGCGCCTCGCAGTTCGAGCCACCACCGAAGGAGCTGGGAATCGCCGCCACGACACGCCAGCAGCGCCTGGAGCCGGATCTCGCCGTCCAAACAGCCGGATCTACTCGAAGCCGTCGCCGGACCGCTGCCTAGGTGAGCTTCCTCATCGATCTCTCGACCCCCTTTTTCTTGTTCTCTCAGATTAGGGTTTGGTGTTTGGGGCTTGAGAGTTTTGGGTTGTGGCCGAAAAGTAAATATGTTGTGGTTGGGACTTCGTCCTCCGGGAAGTCGACGAAGGGGAGAGGAGAGACCTAGGGTTTCTTCTCAAAAACTGTGAGAGGAAGGAGAAGAATTATTAGGGTTAGGGTTTGTGTTGAAGTAAAGGGGGATGGGCTCTTGCGGCTGGAGAAGGGAATGTGGGGATGAAAGAGAATGTTGGTGGGAGTTTAGATATTTAGGGCTGTCAATTGGGCCGGGTTTGAGTATTGGGTTTAATGGGTAGGCTGGAAATAGAAATTCAAAATTAACAGCAGCAGTAATGGTTATATATATATTAGGTTTTGTTTAAGAAGTGGACTGGGTTGTCAGGCTGTGCTTTAGCTTCCTTTATTTTACTTATGTTGTTGCCTAGTAAATTCATAACTGGGTCAGGCTTTGAGTTTGGCTCAGATGTTGGGCTTGGTCCTTGAAACAGTTTTTTTTAGCAGGCTGCAGTAACAAATTAGGGGGAACTTTGGCTAGGCTAAAAATTAGAATCTAGACTTGGGTTGGGCTGGATTTTGTTCTTGAAAAATTCAGTCTTATCATAAAATTAATTATTATATTCACATATTATGTGATTGTAACTTTAGTTAATGACTAATGTTATTTGGTTATAATACTCAATGTATTAGGTAGTTATTTTTTTAATTGAATAAATATGATGGATATCTTTAGTTTTATCAATAAGTATTGTTTTGTACCGTTTTAACTAAATAACATTTCCTCAATCAAATTATATATATTTTTCTAACTAATGTAAATTTTTAATAATCCTTAGAAATGTTTTAGTAAATTACTTTACAAAATGTTTTCCTAATAAGTACATATTTAGCATTTTGTTAAATAAATGATTTTGCTATAGTTATAATATATTTTGCTAAAATAGTTAGCTAGTATATATAGTGATAAACTAGCTTATAGATATAGTTAGCAATATTTAAAGATAGATAATGTCATTAATTATAATTCTAACTAGATTGTACCAAAAAAATTAACAGGTGACATTCATCCATGCAGTACTACTTCCGTGCTTCCAAAGCGAGGCAGGTACACCGACTCGACCTTTTACTTTATCTTTCTGTCTTACATTCATGTGCCATGTTCTCATACCGGACACGTGACACACACGATTGCATCGTCCTTGTTCGTCATTGCATTGTGAGTCATTGTTTATTGCGGGGATTGGAGGAAATATTAACTTTTGTGTGACCACACCCAACATAGGTATTATGGATAGCCTAATCGTACACCTCACGTACGGTTAATCCGCACATTGTAGAATTGTGAATTGATTGATTGTGGATTGTGGTCCTTAAGCCGGTCACACATTAGTTTAATATTTTAAAAGATCACACTTGCATTGATTGTCGTGTTCATTGTCTTGTTCATTGATTGCAACGTTCATTGTCTTTGTATATTGATTGTCATGTCCATTGTCTTCAGTTTTGCGTTTCACTTCTGGTACCATAGTTTTATTTTCAGCTATCGTATTCTGGTTTCACTTTGTATTCTGTATTACAGATTACATTGTATATTGTTCTTATCGGGGTTATACTTTGCTCTTTTCCTGACAGGATACGTTGCAGGTGAGCTTGAGGCCACATGGAGCACGGTGATACCATTGGATATTGTGGAATTTATTTCATTTTGTTTTTCTGGATATTGTACTTTGTATTTTGATTTTATTATTGTATTTTATTTTACCGGATCTGTCTCCGGATGATATTGTACAAATTGACTTGGTGGATTGTGGTGATATTTTCTGGGACGTTATAGATTCTATGATTGTTTACATTACATTGTGACTTGGAGTTTTCCTTAGTATTGTACAGCTTACTTCGTCACATCAATCGGCGAAGGCTGGGCGTGTCCGACTCGTATCCGATTATTCGGGAGCGGGTCGTGACATATTTTTAGTGGTGTCCCATGCAGGTCTGTCCTAATGGCACTTAGGCTATAAAGTGCTATTGGGGGACCAGCGAAGCTAAGATAAACTCATCACAACATAGGATCCGTGGGAAAATGGTTATGGTTATTGATATTTAAATTTGATTTACTTATGATTTTCTAGGTTAGTTTATGATTTTATAGGACATAGCAATCAACGGTTTATTTTCTATTACAGGATGGTAGCCACAAAGAACGCGGGGACTAGCGAGCAGCCTGTACCCGATGCGCAGGAGCAGCTTCCACCGCCTTCGCCTCAGCCGCTTCCTCCGACGATGACGTTCGACGGTACCCAGATGATGGCCATGTTCCAGCAGTTCATGGAGGCACAGAACCACCAAGCTACGTAGTTCCGAGCAACGATCATGGACGTGCTCCGAGTCAGGGAGCCAGCTCCACCAGCTCCGCCAGCACCACCGGCACCAGCAACGTCGAGGCTAGGGACCGCTAGAGATTATCAGAACCTTTGTTCGATGGATTTTTGGGGTCATGAGGGGATATTCTACGCAGATGAGTGGCTAAAAAATGTCGAGCGGACGTTGAAGATGGCGAGAATTCCAGATGATCTGAAGGTCGAGGTTACGAGCATGCGACTTTTCGACATTGTTAGAGCTTGGTATTGAGAGGAGCCTCAGTTGGCCGAACCCCAAGTTCTATGAAAAGAATTCAAACTGCTATTTCAGGAGAAGTTCTTTCCGGATGTGGAGCGAGACGAGCTTCGGATGCAGTTCGAGGCATTGCAGTAGGGGAGCATGACTGTGGTCCAGTACACATCGGAGTTTATCCGACTCAGCAGGTTCGCGGAGAACCTAGTTAGCACACGAGAGGAGAGGGCTTGGAAGTTCAAGAAGGGCCTCACCAGAGAGTTGCAGCATGCAGTGGCAATCAGCCAGGTCACTACCTATGCGAGCATCCTTAAAGTTGCTCAGGGAGTGGAGAAGGAAATGGACCCGAAGCTCAAGCGGGACAGAGACATTGGCGTCAGCAGTTCCCAGGGTCCATCAAAGAGGACCGACACTCAGCAGAGGCCACTTCATCGGCCAGTACCTCAGTATCAGCATCATCATCATGTTCGAGCTCCGACATCGCCGAAGCAGCAGAGACAGATCCAGACCTTGACATACTTATCTTGTGTGTACTATAAGAGGTCGGGACACTGTGTCGAGGAATGCCACAAGAAGTTAAGGCAGTGCTTGGTTTGTGGATCTGCCACTCACCAAGTGAGAGATTGCCCTGCAGCTTTCACTCGTCAGGGACCAGCATCGGAGCTGCAGTAGGAGGATCCACCCTTCGAGGATCAGTAGGGAGCGCAGCCGAATGGACCGTTACCTTCCTTACTTGCTTGTAGTAGCTAGATTTCTTTGTAGTGCCTATTTCGAGACTTGTCTCTAAAGTCTCTTTGCATTTATAGTCTTTCATATTGTCTAGTGACTACTTGTTAGTTCTTGCTATTTTTACTACCTAAATAAAAATCTTTTAGCCTTATTGCTTCTTAAAACTTTTTACTAAATTTCTTTTACATTTCTACAAAACTCTTGAAATTTCGAGGACAAAATTTTTGTAAGGGAGGTAGATTTGTAACTCCCTATAACCGATTTTGGTGAAATTAGAAAATTTTCTATAATTCTATTCAAGAGTATAATATTGATTCTTAAAGATAAGTTTACAAAATCAATTCTACTTTGTGCTACTGAATATATATATATATATATATATATATATATATATATATATATATATATATATATATATATATATATATATATATATATTATTTTCTATTGATATTCTTATATTGATTATTGATAATATTAATAAATATTTAAATCTGATAATGTTTGCAATTTAAATAATATTGTATAATAGTAATTAGGATTACTATTGGGTTAAGCAAGTTGTAAAAGAAATTTTCTTTTAAATTCGAATCTAGATTATTATCATTGGTAAGTAAATTGGTTAAACCTTAACTATTATTATTAGTGGAAAGTAATTATGGTTATAGTGATTAAATTTTAGTTATTTTTCTAAAGTCTGTTACGTTTTATGAACTTGTTAACTATAGAGTGTGGATGACTAATTCTATTAATTCTGATAATTTTGAATTACTTTTATTAAGTTAATTCTGATCATTTATCTGCTAAGCAGGTAATTAATTGGTTGTTATAGTTGGTTATTAAATGACTAATTCAGTTAGCAATTTGAAAATCTATTACAAGCTATTTTTTAAAAAACCCCAGATCTACACTTATTTACAACTCTGCCATTCCTCCTCTGCACACATACGATTATTTTATTATAAATAGTGTACACGTTTTCCTAAAATTCTGACACAGTTCTCAACTTCTGACAACACAGTACACTCTCTCTCTCTATAATCTCTTTCTACACTCTCTCTCCACTGTTCTCTCTCTCTCCTCCGGCCGTTCTCCAGCAAGCACCACCGCTCCGGCCATCACTCCGCCACCAGAGCTCTCACCACCGCCACTGTAGTGTCTCCGCCCTCACCGCCACCGAACCTCCTCGCCATCATGTTTCACCACCGGAGTAGATCGAGTTGTCGCCGACTCGAGACATCAGGCCGCCTCACCATTGCCGTAAGACCTGGGTCTAGTCGCTAGAGCTTCCCCGCCGGAGCCGCCTCCACCAGTCACGCCTAGCCGACTGTGTCCACCATCTCGGACACAGTGTGCCACAACAGTGCTCCTCGATCAGAGAGTTTCTTGAGCCGTGCGCCTCGACTCGAGCGTCGACCCCCTCGAGCAGCGAGCTGCCCCTTCGAGCTCCATGCCACTCGTGGACCGCGTCCGACCCTTCGATCCTTGAGCCGCAGCGCCTCGCAGTTCGAGCCACCATCGGAGGAGCTGGGAACTGCCGCCACGACACGCCAGCAGCGTCTGGAGCCGGATCTCCCCGTCCAAACCGCCGGATCTACTCGAAGCCGTCGCCGGACCGCCGCCTAGGCATGAGCTTCCTCATCGATCTCTCGACCCCCTTCTTCTTGTTCTCTCAGATTAGGGTTTGGTGTTTGGGGCTTGGGAGTTTTGGGTTGTGGCCGAGAAGTAAATATGTTGTGGTTGGGACTTCGTCCTCCGGGAAGTCGACGAAGGGGAGAGGAGAGACCTATGGTTTCTTCTCAGAAACTGTGAGAGGAAGGAGAAGAATTATTAGGGTTAGGGTTTGTGTTAAAGTAAAGGGGGATGGGCTCTTGCGTCTGGAGAAGGGAATGTGGGGATGAAAGAGAATGTTGGTGGGAGTTTATTTATTTAGGGCTGTCAATTGGGCCGGGTTTGAGTATTGGGTTTAATGGGTGGGCTGGAAATAGAAATTCAAAATTAACAGTAGCAGTAATGGTTATATATATATTAGGTTTTGTTTAAGAAGTTGACTGGGTTGTCGTGCTGGGCTTTAGCTTTCTTTATTTTACTTATGTTGTTGCCTAGTAAATTCATAATTGGGTCAGGCTGTGAGTTTGGGCTCAGATGTTGGGCTTGGTCCTTGAAACAGTTTTTTTAGCAGGCTGCAGTAACAAATTAGGGGGAACTTTGGCTAGGCTAAAAATTAGAATCTAGAGTTGGGTTGGGCTGGATTTTGTTCTTGAAAAATTCAATCTTATCATAAAATTAATTATTATATTCACATATTATGTGATTATAACTTTAGTTAATGACTAATGTTATTTGGTTATAATACTCAATGTATTAGGTAGTTATTTTTTAATTGAATAAATATGATGGATATCTTTAGTTTTATCAATAAGTATTGTTTTGTACCATTTTAACTAAATAATATTCCCTCAATCAAATTATATACATTTTTCTAACTAATATAAATTGTTAATAATCCATACAAATGTTTTAGTAAATTACTTTACAAAATATTTTTCTAATAAGTACATATTTAGCACTTTGTTAAATAAATGATTTTGCTATAGTTATAATATATTTTGCTAAAATAGTTAGCTAGTATATATAGTTATAACCTAGCTTATAGATATGGTTAGCAATATTTAAAGATAGATAATGTCATTAATTATAATTCTAACTAGATTGTACCAAAAAAATTAACAGGTGACATTCATCCATGCAGTACTACTCCCGTGCTTCCAAAGCGAGGCAAGTACACCGACTCGACCTTTTACTTTGTCTTTCTGTCTTACATTCATGTGCCATGTTCTCATACCGGACACGTGATACACACGATTGCATCGTCCTTGTTCGTCATTGCATTGTGAGTCATTGTTTATTGCGGGGATTGGAGGAAATATTAACTTTTGTGTGACCACACCCAACATAGGTATTATGGATAGCCTAATCGTACACCTCACGTATGATTAAACCGCACCTTGTAGAATTGTGAATTAATTGATTATGGATTGTGGTCCTTAAGCCGGTCACACATTAGTTTAATATTTTAAAAGGTCACACTTGCATTGATTGTCGTGTTCATTGATTACAGCGTTTATTGTCTTTGCATATTGATTGTCATGTCCATTGTCTTCAGTTTTGCATTTTACTTCTAGTACCATAGTTTCATTTCCAGCTATCGTATTCTGGTTTCACCTTGTATTCTGTATTACAGATTACATTGTATATTATTTTTGTCGGGGTTGTACTTTGCTCTTTTTCTGACAGGATACGTTGCAGGTGAGCTTGAGGCCACATGGAGTACGGTGATATCATTGGATATTGTAGAATTTATTTCATTTTGTTTTTTTGGATATTGTACTTTGTATTTTGATTTCATTATTGTATTTTATTTTACCGGATCTGTCTCCGGATGATATTGTACAAATTGACTTGGTGGATTATGGTGATATTTTTTGGGACGTTATAGATTCTGTGATTGTTTACATTACATTGTGACTTGGAGTTTTTCTTAGTATTGTACAGCTTATTTCGTTGCGTCCATCGATGAAGGCTGGGCGTGTCCGACTCGTGTCCGATTATTCAGGAGCGGGTCGTGACAAGGACTGCAGGGACTGTGGCAGTCCTACTTTACATTAGGACTGCCACAGGCCTGGCAGTCCTATTGTAATCAGATCTGGGGGTAGGGCTGGGGGGGAGGGAAGACGGTTGGTAACTGTATGTTGCTCATATGGGGGGGGGGTTGGTAACTATATGTTGCTCATATGGAGGGGGGGTAACTACATGATGCTCATATGGGGGGGTAACAGTCCTATTTTCGTTTCTATTATTTAATAACTATACGTTGTCCTACAGTCCTCCGGCCGCTAACAAAAGAATATGGTCCACCATGTCAAAGCGGAAGGAACGCGAGGGACGTCCTCTCGAGCGTCCGATTACAATTTCTGAACCGGTGCCGCAAGGTCGGTCTGGGACGCCGCCACCGGCACCCCAAACTCGGTCGAAGAAATGAGCTCCTACTCCTACGCGTTCTTTCGATGACAACGACGACATGCCAATTGGCCGACTCCTATCACGTCAAGGCAGTTCTGCTCCATCTGAGGAGGCCGGTCCTTCTGAGCTGCCTGTCCGTCCGCCCGGTTGCTCAATGTTGGTTTCTTTTGAGAACCATATTACGTATGAAATATAGAAAAACCCAGTATGTACATTACGTTTGTAAGCTACCAGTTTAGTATACTATATATATATATATATATATATATATATATTTTATAATTGTTATGTTTTTTGTTGTTCGATATATAAATGACATATCATATCCTGAGGACTGTGATTCACGGGAAGAAAACCGTGTCCTGGAAGTTTGGAAGCTTATCGAAGGCCGTCCAGAGCAAAATCATGCCGAGCGGCTTGCACAATTTGGCACAAAACACCTATAGGACAATAGATAGTGCCCTCATATCTGCCTTTGTAGAGAGATGGCACCCGGAGACTAACACATTTCATCTCCCAGCAGGGGAGATGACCATTACGCTTGACGACGTCTACCAGATACTGGCCCTGCCAGTTACCGAGTGCGTCATGACCAAAGAACATTACACCAATGAGAAATCCCTAAAATGGTACGAGAAGATTGTCCAGTTTGTCCTAAGTCACCTTGGACTTGAGGCTACTAGTTTTACAACTCTGCCCGGCTTCAAGAAGTCATATAGAATTCCTTTGTCATTTCTGGTAGAGCACTGCATGGATATGGAGGTGGATGACGATGATGATGAAATGGTCGACGCAGTGGCCCGTGCGTACATGCTGTTCGTCCTAGGAATGGTGGGCATTTCGGACAAGTTTGGAACCTCAATACATGCTAGGTACATTCTCAATTTATCTGAAGTGGATGACTTCATTGATATATCCTGGGAAAGCGGCATCCTAGCCACTCTTTACCACGAGCTCGGTATCACATCCCGTGTCGGGACTAAGACAATGGCCGGATGTCAGACTCTGCTACATGTAAGAAAACCTCTAACAATTTAATCTTGTATACTTAATTATGAGATCACGAAGCCGTACATGCCTGATCGAGTACTTCGTCAGTTTGGCTTCGTGCAAACTGTGCCGAAGCACACACTACGGATGTTGGAGCCTCCGCGCGGAATCCAACCTTTAAATTACAAACCGGTGGATTTCGACTGGGTGACCGACTTTTACTCCGAGTGGCAACGACATGTACTTCGGAAATCTGAAAGACAACCAATCACCCAAATGGCCGACTGCATCGAGGACTACATGCCGTACTTCCTGGGGGTCGGACATCCTAAGTTGTTGAACCCTACAAACCTGGGTCCCGTGGCCGTGGGAGCTATTGGACATCTTCCTTCCAAAAATATCTTGTATGCTTCGTTGGTGAAGATGGTGAGTTTCGTATTTGTAATTAGACTTTCATGTTCCATGTTTGTAGACTTAATTCACTTATACTTTCATTTACAGTCTAAAAGGGTGAAGGAATTGGCCAAGACACTCCGGAGAGGTTGCCAAAGTGACACTAGTGTCGCGGTCGCCAACGAGCTTGAGCGCATCGACAACGTGGTCGAGTTCCCCTTCATGCATAATTTGGAGTCTCGTACGAAGGCCCGGCATGATATGTAGTTGGATGTTCATGATATGTAGTTGGATATTTTGGATATTTTGTTGGATATGTTGTTGGATATGTTGAACTTATATGTAGTTGATATTTTGTTGGATATGTTGTTATTTATGTGTTATTTTGTCTGATTGTCATAATTTGGATATTATGTTAGATATTTTGAAGGATATGTTGTTATAAACTCTCTTTGGAAATCTAATTGAAACTCTATGTGAGGAGTGTTTGTAATACAAACTCTCCTCACAGAGAGTTAGTATCAGGACTGCCACACTCCTGGTAGTCCTACACTAAAGTAGGACTGTCAGGGGTGTGGCAGTCCTAATTGAAACTCTCTGTGATGAGAGTTTGTATTTGAAACTCTCATCACAGAGAGTTTCAAATAGGACTGCCAGCATCCTGGCAGTCCTACACTTCAGTAGGACTGCCAGGGTACTGACAGTCCTATATAAGTGTAGGACTGCCAGGGTGCTGGCAGTCCTATTAGAAACTCTCTGTGACAGAGAGTTTCAATTAGGACTGCCAGCACCCTGGCAGTCCTACTGAAGTGTAGGACTGCTAGGGTGCTGGCAGTCCTATTTGAAACTCTCTGTGATGAGAGTTTCTATTTGAAACTCTCTTCACAGAGACTTATAATTAGGACTGCCACCCCCTGACAGTCCTGATACTTAGTCTGATACTTTAACAAATTGGTATATTTTGCCACACATACTTGTACACAGGTAAACACATGAAACACAGATAGCACACAGGTAAACATATATAACACAGATATCACACAGGTAAACACATATAACATACTGAACTTCATATTTCACTATATACAAAAGTGGTACTCCATATAGGTAAGTCCAATACGTAAAATTTACTGTATACAATATTTACTCCATATAGGTTAGTGGACTTCATATTTCATTGTATACAAAAGTGGTCCTCCATATACAAAATGTCAAACTGTAAATATATCCATACTCAGTCGATTTTGATATCGTAGTAGTCAGCAGGTAAGTCTCTTGTGTAGTCGGTAAAAAAAAACTGACGGCTCTGTATGACTGGTGTAAAGTGTTTTCAGTTTCTCCAACGCCCATGTGTAGTCTTCAAGTTTCTCACTCTTCATGAAACAAAATGCCACTGAAAATGTTTTCCAAGTAGAGGTGAACCCGACAACATAAAAAAGAGGCATCTTGAACTTATTGGTCTTGTACATGCAATCAAGGACTAACATGTCGGCAAAAGACCTGGCCAGACTTGTGCAATCGAAATGAGCCCAAAAGATTGAAATTACTTCATTACTCTGGGGATGTCTTCTATGGAACTCAACATAATGATTATCGGCAAGCAAGTTGAGCACTTCTTGCATCGCCATTCTTGATTTCGTCCGGACAGCGTTTGAAGAAGATAGAGCGAATATTGACTTCATTGTAGACTTGTTCTTCTCATCTTCATGTCGTATGACAGAATATATTTGTCTCGGTGCAACTCCGGAGGTGGATAAGTCTTCGACTATCTTCTTCTCCGTATTGTTCAACCGTCTGACATACGGATGATCCAATAGTGTTTCGGCAATCTCATGGGTGTGGGTTCCATTCTTCACTTCTACTGTCCACTTCCCTTCTTCTTCGTTTCTAATATGGATCGTGAATGGACAACCACATTTTCTCGTTCCAACATTTTTTTTTTGGAACTTTACTTTGGATAACTGTGTCTTTCTTGTGCTTTCTGAACACACTACCTCTTTCACAGCCAACCATCACAGTTTGTCGGCTCGAACGATTTTAGGCCGATCTGGATATCACTAGAACTATGTTGTTTTCCCGTCCAACTTTTCGACCCCAATGTACTGCACCGTCGCTTGAGTCAAACCAAAGATCAGTCCAGAATAAATGACCGACATCGACTGCAATTGGAGCAGGTACCGCAAAATCGGAAGATCTGAAGTCCTACAATAGAACTTAAATGTTAATAAAACTAAACAACTACATAAAGCAAATAGGTAAATATATGCAATTAAATAGGACTGCCAGAGAGGTGGCAGTCCTTCACTACAGTAGGACTGCCAGGGTGTTGGCAGTCCTACATATTGTGAGGGACTGCCACCTCTATGGCAGTCCTAATCTATGATCGGGATTGCCAGAGAGGTGACAGTCCTCTGTGTCATAACCCGATTTTTTACCCGATAAAAAGTTAAAATTTAGTTACCAAGAGGGCTTCCGATGCATCAAAGTGTTCTTCGGACATTGCGGGAAGAGAGTATACAATATTTGATGATCCGGGTTGTTCCATGTTCAATTTTTTTCTACATTAAACACATAATTCAACTTTTATATGTGAAATTTATTTTTAAAACATTAAACAAATATTAATTTGATGACTTACCAATAAATGGGAGAAGTTATTGATATAATTACTAGATATTTTACCAACAATCTTCCCAAAATGTAGGTTAGGGAAATTTTTTGGCTAGGTTTTATTCTATGACCTAAAATGGGGAGGAAGAGAAGAAAAGAGTTGAGGGAGAGAAGAAAAGAGTAGAGGAAGGAAGAGAGGAAAAAATTAGAAAAGTTGGGTTTTATACCAAATTTGGGGCTGCCCCCAAGTAAAAAAAAAATTGATGGCAAACTTGTAATATTTGCAAACAATTTGGGGCTGCCCCCAAGTAAAAAGTGTGGTGCCCTTAGAAAAAGCCCTTGTTTATCCCTTTATGCAATTTTTTTTTTGCAGTCTTGAGGCCGCTAACAAAATAAAGCTACCCACCGCGCCGGCCTGCAAGGAACACAATGTGGTCCGTCCGGTTGAGAGACTGATCATTATCGTCGAACCCGAGCAACAGAGCCAGTCTCGGTCGAAGAAACCGGCTCGCAACTCTCGGTTGAAGTAACCGGCTCCTATTAGTTCTCCGTCTTCTTCCTTTTCCGATGGAGACGAGCCTACTGGCCAAACCCATGTGGCAGATGATGGTTCAGGATCTTCTCAGTAGCCGATGAGTCTAATATCGATTCGTCAAGAAGGTTGCTCAATGTTGTCATCGTTCGACAACCACATTGCATTTTAAATATGGAAGGACCAGATATGTACTTTAAGTTACAAAAATTTAAGCTTCCATTTAGACTATTATATATTTCCTAATTCTAATTTCATCCCATTGTCCGACATACATATGAGCTCTCGTATGCTTAGGGTCGTGAACCACGGGAAGCAGTCCAGTAGTTGATAGTTTGACACATTAGGGGAAGTAGTTAGGAACAAGAATATTGGTACTGGCTTGCACAATTTGGTCTGATACGCCTATAAGACGATGAACAGTGCTCTTATATCAGCATTCGTAGAGCGATGGTATCCAGAAACCAACGCTTTCCATCTCCCAACGGGAGAGATGACGATTACACTTGATGACGTATATCAAATATTGGGCCTTAATATTGCAGGTCGGGTCATGACGAATGAACTTTTCCATGAGAAAGATCCTGTGTGGTACGCTAATATCGTAGAATATGTGTCAGATTCTCTTAGGGTTGATGCTAGGAGTTTTACAACCCTTCCAGACTTCAAGAAGTCCTACAGACTTCCTTTCAATTATTTGGAGGAGGCATTCAGAGACATGGAGGCCATAGATGATAATGTTGACATGGTGGCCCATGGATACATCATTTTTATCCTAGGATCCGTCGACATTTCGGACAAGTCCGGAACTTCAATTCATGCGAGATATCTTCTGAATTTATCCGATGTTGATACCGTGGAAGAGATATCTTGGGGAAGCGGTATACTAGCATATATTTACTGCGAGCTTGGTGCAATATCCCGCGTCGGTACTAAGACAATTGCAGGATGCCACACTCTACTCCATGTAAGAAAATTTCTTTCAAGTTAATCTCATATATGAAATTTTATTGTTAAATTGTTGACTATTCTTTTAATAATTGTACATACATGGATATACGAGCACTTTTTTGATGCTGAAGCGGGTTGAGGAGAACATAGACTATGCCGAGCACCTTCCTCGAATGTGCCGATGGAGGCCAACTATGGCTGATGCTAAACATTCTCAAACACTGGCCACCATTCGCAATGCACTTGAAAATTTGGTGGTAGAAGAGGTGAAAAGCTAGCATATTTCTTGTTAGATTCTTTTGGTGATACTAATTTACTAAATTAAGTTATGCACAATTTACTTTTCTTACATATACTTTGGCACCCATACAGGGATTTACGAGGGAGTAGTCGCTCGATGCAACCAATAGCTTTATTTCATGGTATGATAACTTGCTATGTTATCAAGGAGCCTTACATATGCCTGACAAAGTCCTTCATCAATTTGTCTTCGTACAAACGGTACCGAAGCGCACATTGAAGTTAGTAAGTGCTCTGGGAGGGACGAAACCCTTGAATTATATCCCAGCCCAATTCGACTGGGTCTCGGACATCTACTCCGAGTGGCAACGACATGTGCTTGGAGAATATGAAAGACAACCAGTGGTTGAGATGTCGGACTGCAGGGACGACTACATGGCGTACTATGCTGGTGTCGGACATACTACGTTGTTTAACCCTCACATGCCAAGGTCCGATATTGTGTGATTTCTAGAACCTCTTTCAGCCAAAAAATGTCCTCTACGTAGCACTGCTGAAGATGGTGAGGACCAAATTTGTAGGCTTGAAAGATTTTCAACTAGTTGATAGTCCTAACTTAATTTATGTCATGTTATTTGTAGGCTAAAAAAGTAAAGGTTGGCAAAAAGTCTCCGTCGATGCAAGGGTAAAAACTATGTTGAAATCTGCAAGGAGATGGAGCGCATCGACAATTCTCTCGATTTTTCCTTCGTGGAAAATATAGAGTAATGTACGAAGGCCCGACATGATAATTAGTAGTTTTTTTTACTTTGTTTGGATATTTTGGGGAAATTTGGTGTATGTGACTATGTTCTTGGATATGTGGACATGTGATTTATGTTCTCGGATATGTGGACATGTGATTTTATGAAACGTGGTAGACATTGGTTCTAAATTCTTGTAGTCGTATCACTATATGTGATTAAGTTACTTGGTATCGTAGTATCCTAAGTGTATCACTTGGTATTAGAGTATCAGTATTTTTTTGCATAAAGCAGCCAATAAAGTTGACAGTCCTATATAAAGCTAGGACTGCCAACTATCTGACAGTCCTAAATAAAACTATCTGTTTGGAGAGATTTTGTATAAAATTGTTTAGGACTGTCAACGAAGTTGGCAGTCCTAAAGTAAAGTAGGACCGCCAATAAAGTTGACAGTCCTACATAAATCTAGGACTGCCAACTAGCTGACAGTCCTAAACAAAACTCTTTGTTTGGAGAGATTTTGTATAAAGTTGTTTAGGACTATCAACGAAGTTGGTAGTCCTACATAAATCTAGGACTGCCAACTAGCTGACAGTCCTAAACAAAACTCTTTGTTGGAGAGATTTTGTATAAAATTGTTTAGGAATGTCAACGAAGTTTGTAGTCCAAAAGTAAAGTAGTACTGCCAATAAAGTTACATAAAAATAGGAATGCCATGTAGCTGACAGTCTTAAACAAAACTCTCTATTTGGAGAGATTTTGTATAAAATTGTTTAGAACTACCAACTAATTGTTTAGCACTGTCAACGAAGGTGGCAGTCCTAAAGTAAATTGGGACTGCCAACTAGCTGAGAGTCTAAACAAAACTCTCTGTTTGGAGAGATTTTGTATAATTAATTGTTTAGGACTGTCAACTTGCTGGCAGTCCTAACTTTATATAGGACTGCCAACTTTTGCAGTCTACTTTATGCAGATAACACTGATACACTGATACACTGAAACACTGATACACTAATACTTAGGATACCAAATGATGCACTTAGGATACCAACTGATACATTGATATCAAGGATACAAAACACATATTGTACTACATGAACACAAGTAATTTAGCACCAAACTTCCAATATACAAAATGATGCCAACTGATATGTAAGCCAATACAAAAGTTTAAAAATTTGACATGGATATTGATATAATTTACTGTATACAAAAGTGGTTCAACAATATAAAAAATGATACAAAAGTGTAAAATGTAAATGTTCCATCTTCAACATCCTAGTACTTGAAAATGTCGTATCAGTCGATTTCGACGTCGGCCAACGGACAAGTCTCTAGACTCCTCCATCTTCACAAACTTCTTATAAAGATTTATTTTATCCATACACTACAAGAAAAATGGCTTTTCTTGATGGTTTATTTATTGACGGTCGTGGAAAACCGTCATTAAAATGGGTAACCTTGACGGTTTTAGACATACGTCAAGGAAACACACGTTTTGTGTTAATTTAGCAAATTTATACCATAATAGTTGACGGTTTTAGTGAAACCGTCAAG
Organism: Iris pallida; assembly: GCA_029216955.1. Taxonomy (NCBI): domain Eukaryota; kingdom Viridiplantae; phylum Streptophyta; class Magnoliopsida; order Asparagales; family Iridaceae; genus Iris; species Iris pallida. The sequence continues at coordinate 2,370,041 of JANAVB010033816.1, forward strand.
AAATACAAATCTATTTATTGACGTTTTGATAATAACCGTCAACTAAAGTCTGTGCGGGAAAATTCCCGCGGCTATTTCAGCTGCCATTATCGTAATTTCTTTTAAAAATATTAATTTGTTGACGGTTTCGCACCAAATAGAGCAGATCTGAAAAAACCCTTCGCACATAACAAAACCCCCCCTCCACTTCGAAAACCCTCTCTCCCCAGCCGACCTCTTCCTCGAGAAATCTCTCCCTCCGGCCTCTTCCTCGAGAAATCGCTCCCTCCGACCTCTTCCTCCACTTCGAAAAGCCTCCCTCCGCCCTCTTCCTCCATGAGAAATCAACCTCCATCCCTCCGGCCTCTTCCCTCTCCCTCCAAACAGTAAAACCCACTCCTCGGCGACCTTCACGACGTCCAACGCGATGTCCCCTCTCCTCGACGGCCTATACGACGTCCTACGCGACGTCCCCTCTCCTCGGCGGCCTACACGACGTCCCCTCTCCATCGAGAAAACCCTCTCCTCGGCGGCCTACCCAACGTCCTACGCAACGTCCCCTCTCCCTCGAGAAAACCCTCTCTTCGACGGCCTACACGACGTCCCCGACGTTTTCACCATGCGGCAACTTCGATCTTCACCATGCGGTATAATATCTTTCATTTCTTCTCTCTACAATTCGATTTTTGTGTCAACTTAGGGTTTTTTTGTGTCAGCCAACTTAGGGTTTTTCGATCATCCTAATTTAATCAGTAGGTTCTGCAAATCCAACACGTGATTGACCCACAAACACACTTAGAAATTTAACAAGGTGTTTATGTGGGTTCAATGGGTGTTTTCGATTGATTGGGAGTTGGGTTTTCGAATGGTAACAGATTGGTTTCAGTTCCAGTTTCGAATGGACTAGGGGTTGATGATGTCATCAATCTCAACAGAATGATGCCCTCTTCAAGCCTAGAATTGTGGTACGACATGTATGGTGGTGTGTTTGTGGTGTATATTATTCCTGACCATGAAAATATCTGCTTGGTAGGTAGCTGAATCTTGATTTTTCTACACCATTTTCTTTTTTCTTTTCCTTTTTCTTTTCTCTTTCTTTGGTGTCAATGCTCTCCAAATCCAGATTCAGAACACTGCAGGCAATCCCTTGTGTAGCCAGTACACCTCATACAAATAGGAAGGTGCATGAGTTATTGGCCATAAAAAATTGTCTTTGGTTGTAGTCTATGTTGCACGGATGCGGATACGACACAACACAGCGAAACGGATACGACACCTATTTTGGTGTGTCCTAGTGTATTTTGGAGTGTCTAAGGAGAGTCCGATACATGACCGACAGGACACGGCCATACTTTTAGAGTGAACGTGCTTCCTTTGTTGTAAGGAATCCGGATCAAGTTCAAATCTTCTTCTTCATATAAACAATTAAATAAGAGTAGAAGGTATGAAAATCCTCGTAAGGTTCTCAATGATATTTCCTCACACCTCCCATAGAATTTGTAGACTCCACAAACGGCAAATCACTTCCGTGTCCCACTTATTATCCTAAATCTGCATGAATTGCGCACGACAGTGCTTATTTAATATGGACACAAAGTGCCACTTCTACATCTGGATTCTGAAAAATCCTAACAGTGTATAAAAATAAGTCTTCGGAGCAATTAAAAATTGATTGTATATCATATAGGTTATAAAGTGAAAATATAGGTTAATATCAAGATTCCATTGTAGTTCTGTTGGTTAGGATACTCGCCTCTCACCAGAGAGACCAGGGTTCAAGTTCCGGCAGCGGAATATTTACATTAACCCTTCTTTTCATTTATTTCCTGCCCTATAAAATGCAAACACCTAGCCCACTTTTCCAATTTGATCGATAAATTTCATTTGGATAGACCACCTACAAAAGCTATATCATCATTCATCATGTACACGTGAAATCATTTGCCCGTGTCCCATAATATATTTTCGTATCTCACATGTGCAGTTGAGGACAAGATTAAGGGAAAAATCATGTGAAGTTGGAGGAAATGATCATTCACTTACTAAAAATGATCGATATATTGCGTTTATCTGTTGTCTCTGTAGCTTCTTAAACTAACCTTTATATTTCGGTGGCCGTCTCGTTTTACGTTTTCTTTGATGTCACTGTTTGGTGTATTTCACAGTTACATTGTTAAGAACGTTACTGAACTCACATTATATGATGTTTCTGAATGTCTATGGTTGTGGTTGATGCTTGCAGTCTTCTAAACCTTCTTGAAGTCTTCTAAACCTTCTGGATTCTCACATCCTGTCCTTTGTAAGTTCGTCGGTATCACTTCATGATAAACATAATATATTCTTTGTGGCCATTTTTAGTTAACTGCACTTGGCAGTCAAGTTTTGTAGCCACATTTGTGTAATATATGTGACTATATATAGACCAGTTAGCTATCTTAATTTACTGAAGAAGAAGAATAGTTGTAGCCGGGAGCATCATGATGATTACGAATTTTGCAGTGTTTATGTTCTTTTACAGTGTTTACACTGTTACTAAGGGTCTTGGATCTCATTGTTTACAGTATTTATGTTATTTTTAAGTTATCAATCAAATAACTTCATATCAAAGCCTTGGTTACTTTATCAAATAGTGAGTCCAGTTATACTCCTTATAGACACTCATCCTTCATATCAAAGCCTTGGTTACTTTATCAAATAGTGAGTCCAGTTAGCTAACATATAACTTGCTGGAATGTATATTCATATTTCATTCTTTCCCCATTTTCAAGAAATCATGAATGTATATTCAAATAAGAGTATAGGATACTCTTTGAGATGATGGGTTCCTGTTGGAAACCAAATAAGAGTATAGGATACTCTTTGAGATGTTGGGTTCCCTGTTGAAACCCAGTTTCAGTTTCCAGTTTCCATATTGGGCTAGTCTCAGTTTCAGTTTATGTTTCAGTTTTCCTTTTTTTTTTCCAATTTGTACCATGCATATGTAACTCAAATCAGTCCTCCCTCACTTAAAAACCACACGACCAATAATCAACCACTTCACAGTCACAAACAAAGTCGACTATTTCTCTTGACATGCTTTGTCGCTTTGAACTTGTGTTATTTAGCAATTGTTTGGTTGTATACTCAATAACTTGTATATATCTTGGTGTTATATGGTGTTACAGTGATCATTGGGTTTTGGTAGTCATTGATCTTTTACTAATGAGAGCATACTATTTGGATTCTTTGGGAAGTTGCATCTGTGATGATCTTAAGCACATTGTAACAAGGTATGCATGAATATATCTGTCCCAATACTTCGCACAACTATAGTCAATGTTAGATGTTTTAATAATGACAAATAATATTTTCCACTTTAATTTGCATAGCGGGCTTCGTATGTTTCATGCTCAATGTGGTAACCAAGTGAAAAAATTTAAATTGAACTGGATTGCAATTCAGGTACAATATATTTCTCTCAATATATTTCTCGTTAATATATATATAAATCAAAAATGAACAAGTGTGTAAGATCTTTGCTTTTCTATGCATAGGTACCGAATCAAACCGGCTCCATCGAATGTGGTTACTACGTTATGAGATATATGAAAGAGATCTCATATGATCGAAGCTTGCTTAATCCCAAGGTGATGTTCTTCTTAATCAACATGTATGTTTATAATATATTTATATATTATCACTTATGTTTCATTTTTTCTTCCTATTTTTAAACAGTATAATGAAAAGTGTGTATACACATTTGATGAAATCAATGAAGTGCGTACGGAGTGGATGGATCATGTTTCGCAGTTCTTAATCTAAGCAATCAGTTGAGGTAATTTTTGGACTTTATCTACTTCATGGACAAGATTTTGAGCATCTCTTAAGAGAGGGGAAATGGTGGACTGTTTTAAGAATATGATTAGAGTGGACTGTTATATGCATTTGGTGTGTGTGTGTGTATGTCTGTGTTCCTTACTCCACAGTGAATGTGAAATGAGTTTATGGTATTTGTGAGTGTGGAGATGAGTTCATGTCCATTAGGAAACAACATTTATATAAGGACTGCTATATATAAGTACGTTTGTGTGATATAGGGCTATAGCTCAATCTTATACCAATTACACTTGACATTATATCAGTTGTGTAGAGGAAGGGGTTGGAGTTTAGTGTATCAGTATATGTAATAAAGAGGGGGCTCGGATAATGGAGCATAGCTGTAGCAGTTAACAATTGGGACTGTTGTTATCAGTTGGGGACTGCTCCCTACTTTCTGTTAGAATAACAGTTAACCTTGGAGTGCAGGCAGGTCAATGGATGGGGTTTATGCCCCTGCAGGCAGGGGGGGAACTGCCAGTTACAGTAAGGAGCAGGCCTTGATGGGTCTGCAGTAGGAGGGCAGTGCCTTGACCAATATTGCAGCAGAGTGAGCTTCAGTGGCAGGGGCTTGACCCCCTTAGTCTGAGCTTAGGAAGTGATGTACGGCATGTGTGAGTGAGTGTATGGGAAGAAGTAGTGTCTCGAGTGTTTGTAGTAGAGGGTTGGCTAGTGTCAGGAGTGTCATGTGTTTCTCTGTGTGTTAATAGAGAGTGAGTATCATGGTTTAAAGTATCGGCCGATACCGATCCGATACGGCCGATACCGATACGGTTTGGCATGTCCCGATCCGATACCGACCGATACCCGATACTGGCCGATACCGACAATGAGGGTCTCTTTTCCGGACAATTCGGCAAAGAAAAATTAAACGAAAAAGACAAATCAACAAGGGTTTAAAGCATAATAAGGTTGTAAAAGCATGTAAAAGAAGAAAATCAATCTATTGTATGTAAGCCAATCGGTAAGGTGACTAATATTTTATTTAGTTTCAAAACTACTAAGAAATAACACTGAAAATACTTAAAATTATGCCTAAATGTATAAAATATATGTTTTTAAATGTAAATAATTTATTAATAATTGTCTGTTTTCTGATACCAAAAAATCCGATACTCCGATCCGATACAGCCGATACTACCGATATTGCCGATACCAATACTCATAGGAATAGTCCGATACCGATACTGTGAACCTTGGTTGGTATAGCCCTGTGGCATGACAAGTAATAGGGTTTTAATAGCAAGAGTCTTTGATTTGTTGAATATAACTGGGTTTATTTGGTATGCTTGAAACCTGAGTTCACATGTTAACTGAGAAATGGAGTCTTTGATTTGTTGAATATAACTGGGTTCTTAATGAATGTCTAAAACCTGAGATTGGTGTTGGGATTGCTTAATATGTTAAGAGTGCTAAACTGAGTGCTTAACTGAACCATTTCTGAGTTTTAATGTTCATTAAATTTACTTGATTGCTAAATGTAAATTGATATGGTAACATGCAACCATGCCTGAGACTCATATGTATACTTGGGTTTTCTGATGTAGAGTTCTGATACTCACATGTTTTTCTTGATTTCAAAAACTAACATGATACTTTTGCTTGATTTCTGTTACCTATGTATATTAGTTGTGCTTTTCCAGAATTGGGAGTTTTATACATTGCATTTGTTTGTGATATCATAGGTTTCTAATGGACTGAGTATTGACAGATATGACCCCAACCTGAGAATGGGTTCCATTTTATAAATCTGAGATTGTATCCTATGTTAACTAGTATATGGGGGTATTATGAACTGCAAATCTGGGAATATGGGTTTAGTCTGGGTTTGAAATTGCTAAATAATTTGAGTTTTCAGTAAGAACTGAATGTTATAACTCAACTGGGTTTAACCTTAGTTGTTTTCTATGCTGTGATATCTGAGATGGTTGGGGGTTGTTGTTGATGTTAATTGGGAATTGAATGTTAAACTGAACTGTCTCTCTATTTCTGTATTTTTTTCCCCAACTGATTTCCTGCACATTTAAACTACTGCAACATTTGAGTCCTCCTTAGATTGTTCTGTCCATTCAAAATTTGATTGAATTTCAGTTGTGTTGCTGACTTATAATGTTATGTTCACCTTGTTTGCAGATTAACCTAAAGGAAATGCTGCTCTGGGTTCAGATATATTTTGGTTAATCTACTCCTGTAAATATGTTTTGGATATGTATATATGGTGTACGAACGTGTTTGTGGTTGGACGTTTGGATGTACTTGTTGGATGTACTTGTTGCATGCTGCTCTGGGTTCAGAGATATTTTGGTTAATTTACTCCTATAAATGTTTAGGATATTTATGGTGTACGAACGTGTTTGTGGTTGGATGTACTTGTTGGATGTTTGGATGTACGAACAACGTATTTTTTAATATAAAAATTGTGTATTATAGTTGTGTGATGCTTGTGATATTATATATTGATTCTGGAATTGGATTCTGTGTAATTATGTGTATTTGGTAATTGGATTTCTGGAATATATTATGTTTATCTTGACGGTTGTAAAACGGCAAATTTTTTTATTCCTTGACGGTTTTTAACTTGACGGTTGCAAAAACGTCAAAAAATAATTCATTTCGTGACGGTTTGCAAACACCAAAAAACAATTTCTTGACGGTTTTTCCCCGTCAAGAAAGACTTTTCTTGACGGTTATTAGCCGTCATCTAGGCCCCCGTCAAGAAAAGTCGACACTTTTCTTGACGGTTTTTTGTTTGTTTTATTGACGGTTTAAAACCGTCAAGATAACGCATGTTTCTTGACGGTTTAAAACCGTCAAGGATACAAACAAAAAACCGTCAAGAAAAGTGTCGACTTTTCTTGACGGGGGCCTAGATGACGGATCCAAAACCGTCAAGAAAAGTCTTTCTTGACGGGGAAAAACCGTCAAGAAAAGCCATTTTTCTTGTAGTGATAAATGGTGTTGTCCATACAATTGCTTCGTCTGGTGCATATTTGTACCAAATTGTTGAAGGTGGAGGAATCAGAGAATGACCTATCAACCTTGGTATGACAAAGTGGTTCCCGAGATGCCCTATAGTACATAGGTTAGATTGTCGGTGCTCAACCGGTGGAGCGCACATCAGGAAGAATGTATTGTTAATACCCGACGAAATAACTACAATAAGTATCATGTACCTATTAGCAAATAAATATACGGCAGACAGGATGGACATGTAGTAATCTTCACTATAACAATGTCGGGGCAAGTAATACTTGCCAAACAGAGACAAAGTTGTCGAGCGATGACCTTAGATGTTGCTTTAATGTTGAGTGTACTCCTTCGACATGGTTGGTAGTTGTCGTGCCATAATGCTTCACCGTATTCGTCCATGCTAAGACAAAATATTCTTTCTGCGGTTCTAGCCATGTATCTTTGATGTAAGAAATGCATGCCGGCTCCCTCGTCTTCCACTTTTTCTTGAACAAATACCATGTGGCAGCGTAACTGTCTTTCGTACTGGCTCGCCATACACGATTCCAATCATTATAGAATTCTTGGAAACGATCTATGTCAAGTTTACCATCCAACTTTCTGAACCTCAGCTTACATTGGGATTAGATATTATGATTGACATGCCAAGTGCATAGTAGTGTATGCACTTGAGGAAACATAATGGCTATAGCATTAGTAAGGGCATATTCTCTGTCAGTAACTAAAACAGATGGCTCTCCATGACCGGTGTAAAGTGTTTTAAGTTTTTCCAACGCTCATGTGTAGTCTTCAAGTTTCTCACTTTCCATGAAGCAATTAAAAAGCAACTGAAAATATTATTTCCGTAGAGGTGAAGCCAACAACATGAAAGAGAGGCATCTTGAACTTATTTGTCTTATATATACATGCAAGAACTAACACGTCGGCGAAGGACCTAGCCAAGTGCGTGCAATCGGAATGAGCCCAAAATTGTGAAAGGACTTCATTACTCTGGGGTTGTCTTCTATGATACTCAATATAATGATTCTCGGCAAGCAACTTCAAGAATTCCTGCATCGCCATTCTTTATTTCTTTCTACTGGTGTTTGATTTGGATAGTGCGTTGTAGATTGACTTCATTGTTGACTTGTTCTTCTCATCTTCAAGTCGTATGACGGAATAAATTTGTCTCGGTGCAACTCCAGAACTGGACAAATCTTCGACTATCTTCTTCTCAATATTGTTCAACCGTCCGGCATACGAATGATCCAAAAGTATTTCGGTAATAACATGATTGTGGATTCCATTTTTGACTTCGACTATCCACTTCCCATCTTCTATGTTTGCAATATGGATCTTGAATGGACAACTATATTTTCTCGTACCAACGTCTCTGTTTAGAACTTTTCTTTGGAGAACTGTATCTTTCTTCCCATAGTACCTGAACAAATCACCTCTTTCACATCCAAGCTATAAAGTTTTGCATCCCAGACGGTTTCGGACTGATATGGATATCACAATAACTATATTGTTTTACCGTCCAACTTCTCGGCACCAATGTAATGCTTCTTCGCTTGATTCAAAGCAAATATCAGTCAAGAATAAATTGCCTACATCAACGGCAATTGGAGGAGGTACCACAATCTCGGAAGACGATAACCCCTATAATAGACATTAAAGTTAAAAAAAACTAAACGAAATTGAAGGCGAACAGTACTGCAAAAAATCATGACTGCAGGAGAATTGTACAGCCCTACAAATAACTAGGACTGTCGAAGCTGAGACAGTCCTTTGTTTCTTCATGATTGTCATATTTTTTGATAGTCCTATTTACAAAATGGACTATCATTTTCTTTGACAGTCATACTTTATTGAAGTACTGTGCTTGTTGACCTCCTACAGTCCTGAAATTAACTTGTCAACTTATTTACCATGGGTGCTTCCGAAGAACCGACGTGTTCTTCGGACGAAGTGGAATGAGGATTTAGTATATTTGATGACCCGGGTTCTTCGATATGCATTTTTCCAACATTAAACACATAATTCAATATTTATATGTGGAAAAAATATTTGGAAACCTAATCATCATATTGACTCGATGACATATGAAATAACGGTCGAATCGATGAGAGTAGGACTACACTTTTCACCCACAATCTTCACACATTCTAGGTTGGGAAGAAATTTGGAATAGGGTTTATGTGTGTTAGGAATTTTTGGGGGAGAAGAGAGCAAGAGAGGGAGAAGAGAGCAAGAAGGAAATAAAATTTTGGGTTTTATACCATAATGTTGTTGGCCCATTCCATGGTCACACCCAATTTTAATAATCGACATAAACTTAAGTCAATACACAAAATATACGAACTGCTGCTAATCATTTTAGGTCTTGTGAAATCAATATCAACAAGCATACTACTACACCAGCAAAGCACGTAAATCATCAGTCTGAAGACTACTTTTATTGGAATCTAGTCCGAGTCATTTTATAATTTATTATGTATTTTATCTTTATTGAGTCTAGGATATAAATTGTAAGATCGACGGGATAATACTGGCTCAGGTTAATCATAAGTCCACTTTTCCATACAACCTACCCATCCATAGTTCACTATCAAAAATTCTATTTCTATTCTGCAATAATATTTGACAAATATTTAACATTTTACTAAGACAGAACTCAAATCGAGTTCGGCCCGAGTTCGGTCCGAACTCGGCCCGAGTTCGGTCCGAACTCGGCCCGAGTTCGGTCTGTTTAAATTTAAATATTTGTTGCCTCCAAATCTGCATGCAACGTTCATCTGCAAAATCTTTGCATCAGAACTCTGCCAGAGTTCGGTCCTAGAAAATACCTATTAATGGAAGAGAATTTCTCATTCCAAATCACTCATTCAATTCATCTTCTCTTCTCTCTTCAATAAGTGTTTTCATCCGATCAAAAGTTTTCATATCACACCTACACTTCTCTTAGCTAAAAGCCAGTAATATCTATTTCGATCTAGAGTCTTTTGGTTCTCAAGAGTTGTAAAGAGGTTGTTCAAAGTACAAAAATTATCTCTGTTGTGGAGCCGGTCGTGCGCTCGTCACCAAGCACGGTGTTGTGAAGTTAGTCGTACACTTGTCACCAAGCACGGTGTTGTAAGAGACTGCAAGCTCTTAATTAGCTTGTGCCTTAGTGGATTAACATCGAGCAAGAGTACTTGAGACTGGATTAGTCCTCTCAGAGGGATACCAGTATACATCGCTGTGTCACTGAGTTTTATCTCTCTATCTCTTGCTATATTTATTTACTGTCTCTTATTCACTGCCATAGTTATCTGTTTATAATCTTTAAATTGGTGATTATTTTTCGCTGCACTCGCACTCACTCTATTCACCCCCCTCTAGAGGTGCTCAACGGTCCTACAATTTGTATCAGAACAGGTTATATTCTAATATAACAAACCTCAGAGAGTATATATGGCAGCCATGAAATCAATATTCAACGGTGAAGGGCAATCCACAAAGAGACCTCCACTATTTGATGGTACACTACCAGAATAAGTCATTTTAGCGATGCCTAAAGACGTCGCTAAAACGCCTAAAGACGTCGCTAAACCTATTTAGCGACATATTTAGCGACGTCTTCCTCTTATCGCGGAAACCTTAGTCGGTGTTTGGAAAGACGTCGCTGATCGTCGCCAACACCGACGTTTACCAACGCAAGGATACGTCGGTAATATACCGACGTTTATCGTCGTTTTTCGATGAAATAGCGACGTTTATGATGTCGCTATACGTCGGTATTCCCTGGGAAAATTATCGACGTTTTTGATGTCGCTATGCGTCGGTATATAGTACCGACGTTTTGTGATGTCGCTATACGTCGGTATATCATAGAAAAATGAAGTAAAATCCTAGGATATTTATCGACGTATAGCGACGTTTATCGACGCATACCGACGAAACAGCCGTCGCTATACGTCGGTAGCCTGGCAATATATGCCAGTTTAGCGACGTCTACCGACGCGAAGTGCCGTCGGAAAGCGTCGGTAAACGTCGGTAGACGTCGCTAAATTAAAAAAAAAATAAAAATAAATAAATTACAGTATGCATTTTTCTCCACAGAATCATTTTCTCCCTGCAGTTTAATCTGAAACACAATATATGCAACCAACAGAATCATTTTCTCCACAGAATCATTTTCTCTACAGAATCATTTTCTCCACAGAATTATGGGTCTACACAACCAATTACCAATGTATCTATGCAACCAACAAACAAGTGTCACAAACAAATAAGTGTCACAAACAAATACAACAAAACAAGTACTCAAACACTCAATACAAACAGTCCTATCTCGGACTACTGGGATCTGGAGCAGGAGGGGGCGCACCGCGACGAAAGGATAAGAAAAGCTCATAGTCCTTCTGTGAAATCAACACCGATGAAGGAGGTAGTGACGTCGGTGGAGTCGATGTCGATGAAGAAGGCAGTGGTGCCGGCAGAGTCGACGACGATGAAGGCGCACCCGAAGGACGATAACGCTCCAACGCTGCAAGTCGCTGGTGGTATGAATCCATGGTAGATAACATTCTATTACTGCTATCAGCCACCGAATCCTGTACCAATCTCAGTCTCTCGTCCATGGTCATCTGTGATGCCTGCAGATCCAATACGCTACGCTCCGTCGATGCTCTAAGATCGGTGACGCTTCGTTCCGTCCGCTTAGTCACATGCCGGAGCTCCATAATGCTGCGGTCGAGCGCATCCAATCGTGCTATAAGCGCAGGCTCGTCCGACTGGTGCTGAGACTGGTCCTGAATCCATCGTAGCAGCTCGTCCCGGAGAGACTCCATCAACTGGTGGACTCGGGCAGACTCCTGGGATGGCTGTGGACCATGCACACTAGCGGGGGATGCCCTAGAGGACTGGCTCGCAACTAGGACGCCATAGGATCCCGTACCGTAGTACGTACCCCTAAAGAGGCCACCAGCGGCGGTCATCCACAGCTCGTCCGCCAACGGAGCTTGAGTGGGCTGCGAGGAAGTACCGGCCTCTCCCGCAGTAGGTGCACTAGCAGCCGCCCGGTCCCGAAGCCTCTCATACTCGGTCTAAAAAGTATGGATAGTACTCTATGATTTCTAATTTCTAATTAATTACTTATTATTACTAACTACATGAATATTTATTTGCATGCATATTTACTAAGTTATATTAAAATTAACACGAAGTATTATAATTAACAAATAGTATTGTAATACTTACATAGGCAAGTTGGGCCCTCTCGTCAATAAGGCCTTCGCCCTTCCGATGGGTGGCCAGGAAGACGGTCACTATGTCGACGTTACCGACCTTTCTTACCTGTAATTAAATATATTATCTTAGTAATAATTTATCGGATTTGCATTAAAATAATATTTCTAAAAGAAAAATACATACCAGACATCGAAAATATTCCGTCATCGGAATCGACCCACCACACCACTTCGAGACATGCTGCCTAGCCGCCTTGGCCTTCCCGGACTTTTTTTTGTACCTTGGCTCGTTGAATCGAGCCTTCATCGCATCCCACTGATCAGGGGTGATCCAACCTTGGATTGCCTTTCCGGCACGATCATGAGCCTTCTGATCATTGATAGCGTCGCGGATCAGCTTAGCAGCGACAGCAGAAAACATTCCCTCGATCAGCTCGACCCGGTGCGGTGGATAGAAAAACGTATCCTAGAAGCGTACGCAAACGAAATATTTTTCAGTAATATATAATATGCATAAATTAAATGATTCATGTTAAAAGCAAATCTATTTTAACCTTGAAGTGCGCAAACCAGTAGGCCTTTCTATCGTCCGGAGCATTAGAGTAGTTTATCCAAGGACTCCCATAATTTTGCCTCAGGAGCTGGCCTAGGCGTCTCTGTACCAACTGGGGACGATATCTATACAGACATATTATATTAATGAGAAAAGTTAATTTATGATAAACACAGAAAAAATGATAAACCAAAATACTTACTTTGTACCATCGGCCCAGATCTCCATCCTCGTCTCCTCCGGAGGTGCGCAGACATCATCTGCCTGATAATGGTCGACCGCCGGTGCAGCCTCCTCCATCTCCTCATCTGCCTCCATCGTCGTATCAGCAGGAGGAACGCTACTCTCGAGAGCAGTCTCAGGCCTGGAACTACTCATCCCAGGAGAAATGCCACGTAGCATCGTGGCGGGTGGAGCTACTGTCCGATACACAGGAGTACTGGACGACGAGGATCCAGAGCCGGTACCAGTAGAAGGTACCGAAGAAGAACCTCGTTCTCTAGCAATACCACCAGTAGGTACCGAAGGAGTACCCTGTCCTCTGCCAGTATCAGTACCCCGTGCCCCATGTCAGAAAATACGAAATGATCCGCGATGACCTGTCATGCATGATAACAACATATGATGAGATACAACAAAGACAACAAATAATAGAGACTAAAAATATGAAAGTGCAACAAAGACAAGATAATAACCAAGACAACATATGATGATACATTTTACAAGAAACATCTAAGTCCAGATAGTATATTTTACAAGAAACATCTAAGTCCAGATAGTACATTCAGATAATAACCAAGACTAGATAATAACCAACTCTACATAATAAGAAAATAAAAGTACATCTCTCTCAATCATCTTCAGAATAATCATCTTGTTCGTCTTCCTCGACCTCATCTTCCTCCTCATCTTCACTTTTATCTTCGCCTTCATCGGCTTTGTCTTCCTCTTCGGATAATTCTACATCTTCTATATTATGTGTCGTGTAATGCGTAACTTTCGTGGAGTCCACATCAACAATATTGGTTACAAGAGGTAGCTCGTCCTCCTGATAAGCTTTTTCGTCAATATCAAAAGTATCTCTAGCTTTAGTCTTGCATACTGCCCACCAGTCAGACTTCGTTGCTTCCCGTCTCGGATAAGCTGTGAAGTACACAAGCTGAGCTTGAGTTGCTAGGACAAATAGTTCGTAGCTTTGATATCTACGCTTGTAGTTTATATCCACAAGACCATGCTTGTCAATTTTCTAACCTTGATTTTCAGTCGGATCGAACCATTCATACTTGAACAACACGATCTTTGCAGGTTCTCTGTCATAATTATATGTCAACTCCACAATCTCTCGCAAGATGCCAAAGAAATCATTTTCTGGATCGACGTCTTTATAGTTCGAAGATTTGATACACAAACAACTGTTTTTCGTGGAATCAAGATCCAAGAAGCTGTCTCTGATCGGAGCATTTGTCCACTTGAACCGAAAGCCATTGACACAGTAACTTTGCTATATTTTAACAAAAGTAATTGGTCCCTTGGCAAGAGTTCTAATTAATTCAATCTCGGGTGAAATTAGACGATCGACCTGAATACCAAAGAAGAGATAGTAAGTTATTTATTGTGCAGTTGCATTAAAAGAGGCCTGTAATTACCGGGGTGCTTACATATTCGCTCAACCGAGAAGAAAAATGACGTCTTATTTCTTGTTCTAATGCTTTGTCTGTTAGGTAGGGTCTAACCGACCTCAACTCAGCATTATATGTGCTGAAAAATAACGAAGCAACCGCCGATTAGTACAATAATATTAGCTTATACTATTACATTGAGATGACGTAAACTCATCGTTAATTACTTACCCCTCTAGCTTCTCCACTTTATCCTCGTCGCAATTGAGTAATACATACAACTGAGCAGCCCTTAGCTCTTCGACATTCAAATATCTCTTCTTCATTTTCTCCGAAGGCTTTCCGGACGCATTGAATACTTTCAGTATTCCATCATTAGATTCTTGATAACCGTCGTCGTTTTTCGGAGCCCTCGTTCTATTCGTAGCAACATAAGGTTTGAAATACGTCGAGCAGAAATTTGTTATCTTCTCAAGAATATAGGCTTCACAAATAGAACCCTCGACCCGAGCCTTGTTTTTCACCTTCCTCTTTAGGTGGTTCAAATGCCGCTCAAACGGGTACATCCACCGATAACCAATGGGCCCACCAACACGTGCCTCGTAGGAAAGATGAATTGGCAAATGCTCCATGGAGTCGAAGAATCCAGGAGGAAATACCTTCTCGAGCTTGCACAGTGTTACCGCAATATCGTTCTCCTGCTTTTCTAGATGATCGACGAGCAACTTACTAGAACAAAGATCTCTGAAGAATATGCTAAGCTCGGTCAATGGATCCCAAACAACCGGGGTTAAGAATTCCCGAAATACAATCGGAATTAACCTCTCCATGAATACGTGATAATCATGGCTCTTCATACCTGTCAGTTTGTTCTCCTTGAGGTTGACGCATCTTCTCAAGTTCGAAATATATCTGTCTAGAAATTTCAGACCTTGAATCCACCTACAAAGTCTTACTTTATCCTCCTTCTCCAGTGAGAAAATTGCCTTAGGCTGCTTCAACTTCCCATTCCCGTCCTCTATTAAATGCAATACAGGACGTCTACATATTTTTCCAAGTCCAATCTAGCCTTTGGATTGTCTTTCGTCTTCCCCTTTACGTCCATTACAGTATTAATTATGTTGTCAAACACATTCTTCTCGATATACATGACATCAAGGTTATGTCTAATCAGATTGGTGCTCAAATATGGCAGATCCTAGAATATACTCCTCTTCGTCCAGTTATGAGTGCGACCAAATCTGTCACACTTGTAGCCCGTAGCAGGCTCTTCAATAGATCTTGGTAAATCTTTTGCCTCTTCCTATATCGTGTATCCGGGCCACCTAGACGGGGGATTAGCCTTCTCCACAACGCTAGCACGAAAAGCATTCCTGTTCCTCCGGTCCGGATGATCCTTCGGCAGGAATTGTCGATGACAATCGAAGAAGCACGGTTTGCCTCCGTGTTTCAAATGGAAAGCCTTAGTGCAGTCCATGTAATACGAACATAAAAGACGACCATGCGTGCTCCATCAAGATAACATACCATAGGCCGGAAAGTCGTTGATGGTCCACATAAGTGCTGTCTGCATCTGAAAATTTTGTTTTCTAGATACATCGTACGTGTTGGAACCTACTTCCCACAGCTGATTCAACTCATCAATCAATGGCTGTAAATACATATCGATGTTCCTTTCCGGATTGTTCGGACCTGGGATAATAACGGTGAGGAACATATACGGAGTCTTCATGCACATCCAAGGCGGTAGATTGTACGGAGTGACGATCACAGGCCAACACAAATACTGGGATCCCGAAAGTCCGAATGGGGTAAAACCGTCGGAGCAGAGACCCAATCTGACATTACGCGGATCAGAAGTAAAATCTGGATACTCTCGATCAAAGTACTTCCATGCTTCTCCATCAGATGGGTGATCCAACACTCCTTCGGTCTGTTCCCGCTTATGCCAACTCATGTTTTCTGCAGTTTTCTTCACCATAAACAACCGCTGCAACCGCGACGTCAACGATAAGTAGTGCATCGAATCGGTAGGCTTCCTGGCACCGACAGACTTTCGTCTACCACTACCCTTGTAGCGATCGGCACCACAAAATCTGCAGGCGTCTTCATCATTGTCGTCTTTGTAGTACAACATGCACCCGTTGCGACATGCATCAATTTTTTCGTATCCCATCCAGAGCAATCTCACCATCCTCTTAGACCGGTAGAAGTCTTTAGGCAACTTAGCACCCTCAGGCAATATTTCTATAAGCAACTCCATAAGACGGTTGTAGCAATCTTGCGACATGTTAAAATCGAATTTGATGCTCAACAATCTTGTAACCACCTCCAACGGTGAATGATCCTCACAACCAGGATATAATGGAGTCCTTGCATTCTCCAGCAACTCCATGAACTATGCTGTATCGGCGTTCAGTGCCTCCTCAGGTGCATCATGATCGTCCGGATCGAAACTAGGCTCTGCCGCATCAAAAATCATGTTCACCAATCCATCGTCGTAAGCAGCGTTGTTGTGGACATCCACATAAGGCTCATACTCCGATGCTAAAGACACAAGTTCTCCGTGCGCGCTCCACTGATAGTAATTCGGTGTGAAACCCTTCAAGTATAAATGATACGTGACTTCCACTTCTGGATGATATTTTAAGTTACGACATCTCACACACGGACACTTAATTTTGGTACCATCCATGTACTGAAGGAACACCTTGGCAAACTGTATGAACTGCTGTACACCCTCTATGAATTCATTCCGCACACCGCACATGTCATCAGGATGACGGTTGTACATCTACGAACGATTCCGTAAGTAATAATTCATATCCATATCCAATTGAGGATAATTCTGTAAGATAGATACATGCACATTGCAGTCAGTGAATGAATGTTAAGGCAGTCTAGATATGGGTGCACAACATAAACTGTTCATTCATTCCACATATTACAAACAAAGAATTTGAAGGAAGAAACAAAAACAATTGTGTTGGGACTAAAACAACTGTCTTGTGTTAAAGTGTCGTATCCGATAGACCGATACTAATCCGATACGGTCGATACTAAGTACATACGGTCGAGGTATAATTGTACTTGTAGGAGTACACGACACTAAGTATATACGGCCGATACTGATCCGATACGGTCGATACTAATCCGATATCGATTCTGATACTCATCCCAGCTGTCCAATATCGACCCTTTGGGTCTACAAGAGTTACTTCACCCAGTTTGTCATGAAAGGTAAATTTTTTTAAATTAATATCCAATATCGACCCTTTGGCATGTGCTTGAGCAGTATCCTAACTCAAACTATCTATCCTAACTAATAAATTAATATCCTACTTTAACATCTACTAACTCTCATATTCCTTCTAATATCCTAATCTAAACTAACCCTTTAACTGAAACTAATATCTAAACAATGCTAATCATGAACTAACACCCTAACCTGGAAGTCCATACTGCTCAAGCACAGGCCAAAGGCCAAGTTATAAGGCAAAATACAGGCAACTGCCTGTAGCTACAAGGCAAAATCAAATGTTGACGGTATATACACCGTCAACATTTAAAAAGTTTACTTGTCTTGACAAAATGAGTGAATTAACTCTTATAGACCAAAAGGATCCTCTATACACTCTATGTAATACGATATACCAATCATACCAATACTTCTAGGATACTCTATACACTGTAGTAATAAATTGCCCTTACTAATGTAGTGCCCCGTGCCGCTCATTCAATCGGAGGAATCGAAACGCCGACTGCGTTCGAACTTAGCCTTGCAACGGCTGCTCGAAGACATCGCTCGATCGAGGCGACCGCTCGCTCAGGTGGGGTAGTTTCGGTGAACTTGCCTCATCTTAGCCTTCACATAATAAATCGCATGTTTTCAACTTGCACAAGTAGGCTTGATAATAAAAGAGGCGAATTCACATAGCTAAAGGGAATAATCCCGACGGGTCAAATTGAGTTAGAATATGGAAAGGTCCAACGGTCGGCTTAGAGTTGGTGCACGGCGTGCTTTGAAAATGACACTCGGTCTTTCGTCCCGTAGCTTGGAAGAAGGAAAGTTGGTTGAGTAGGCGAAGTTATGATCGTAGCCTAAGTCATAGGCATCGCCCGCATGAATACTTCATAAAGCATGCACAGTTCCATCGTCCAAGGCTTGGCATAGCCTTAGCTTGCCCATGAGTTAAGTCGCGTTGAGCGGCTTGTGAATTAAGTCTAGGCACCCGATGACTTGGTCGTTCGAAGTCGAATGCGTGCATGGCACGATCCATAAAGGCAAAGCTTGATGCAGCCTTTGCTCGTTAAGTTGTTGCGAAGTTAAGTTAGGCAAAGTTATGTCGGTCGACCTAAGACATTACAAGTACCGTCCTGCGCTTTTGCGGTTTGTCAAAGTTAAGTAGTCCCACGATCTCAAGGCCCGTCGACTTGGGCAGGAGTGTCGCGTAGAGCACGATGGACCTAAGGCACGATGCACGGACATAGTGTTTAAGGCAAGGACCACACTTGATTCAAGTGAGTTTTAGAAAAAGGGCTATCAAATGGGCATTCCTAAGTTGAGTAAAAAGGATATGGCATCAAGGGAGAAGGCTCGCGACCGTGGTTTGTCGAGGGATCTCAAGGATAGAAGTCTTGAACATGGTTTTGAAAGAAAGGATAACACTGAAAGAAGGATGACTGTGTGAGATGTCAGTTTGAGTCGAGTCTTCCATGGTCATGGACAATTGTCGACAAGGGCGATGTTTTCTCGAGCGGCAACCCTGGGCCATGGGATCGACTCGGCCTAGGAGGAAACAGGGTATAGTGGTGCATAAGGTTTGAGCACAGGGTTAAAGCGGGGGCTTACAACGGATGCTAGCTATTTACGTTGGAAGGTCCTCGATTTAACAAAAAGCTATACGTCTCAGGATAGCTTGTGATGCTAGTGGCCAAGTTCATATAGATGTCGGCAGATAGCGGCTATCCGCGTGTATGCCTTTGGATTGAGTCGAGTTGAATGTGTGTACAGTTAGAACACAAAAAATATTTGGGCCTAAGATTTGGCATCAACATAGGCGTCGTTCTTCGACACGAGTTATGGCGTCGAGTCTTAAGATGTTGGCATAGAGTTGCACAAGTTGGATTGAGTCATTTCGGGTTTAAGTCAGGAAATTGCCGCAAGGCAAGTTGGTTAAGTGATACTGAGTTCACAAGTCTCGATTGGGTCAGCTGGTGATCAAAGTAGCAAGGGCCGCTTGGCGGCAAGGGCCGCGAGGCGGCGATATGGTTAAGTCTTATTGAATTGCGAGGCACGGCCTCAGCAAGGGTTTGTAGCACGGTCACACGGAAATGGAGCATCATCGCGTAGTTACGTCTCTGATTTTAGGCCGTAAGGCAAACACGACTTGATAGGTTAACGTTGACGTTGCAAGCACGGGATGGTCTAGAGACACAGAATAGGCCAAGACGTCAGTCCTAAAATAATCCTAAGGCAAGACTAGAAAGACAATTGATAATAAGGGACTATGTTGCACAAAGTAAATTAACGTGTTGGTTTTGTATGGGTAGGCGAGGAGCTCATTCCACCAGTACAGTTGAGTACTGACACCTACATAGTTTTTATGTGCAGGCACAGGTAGAAGCTCGTGGCACGAAGCTCGCTTGGATGCGTCGAGGCACGGAGTTCCTTGGCGATTCGAAGCATGCGGCCGCATGTATTCAAGACTTATACATGACATAATGTATGGACGTCACCTTCCGAAGCTTCTGCTGGTTCAAGACATGTATTGAGAGATGAGAGAGAGATGAGTGACTTGTAATATGAGAAGAGTGAGCTTGAGAGATTGTAATCTTGGCCTAGCGCCCTTTTGTAATCTTCATTTCAATATCAATAAAGAACTTCTTTTGAATAACTTGTGTTTGTTCAAAATTTCCGCTGCTATTATTCAATGTCTCTGCTTGGGACTTCTGTGCGACGACCCCGTCGCAGCCGCTAAAATCGGCCGTTATGGAATCTACTTTGTACGAGCGCAACCTAGGCTCGTGCGACATCACGCCTTAGCAAGGACGATCGCTCCTACGGGAGCGGGGCGTGACAACTAATGATGCTCTTAGATAACATATTTAACAGATGAGATTTTCATGTTGTTCTTACGCATTTGTAGCTATAAACTGCTTGAGCAACAACATATAGGTATGGGAATCGGTATCGGACTATTCCTATGAGTATTGGTATCGGTGATATCGGTAGTAGACTTACTTTTTCAGAGAAGGGCTGGAATGGACACGTTACTTCGGATTGACACGGACACATTACTTCTAAAATATCTTATATACTATTAGGATACTCACTCTATACACTCTATGTAATACGATATACCAATCATACCTACACTTCTAGGATACTCTATACACTGTAGGTACTAGGATACTCCTTATATACTATTAGGATACAAACGTGTCGTATAGGACGCCGATATAGTATAAGGTGTGCTTTTCACTTCTGTGTATGATTTGCGAGAGAAAAATCATTGAAATAGAATCCCAAGTAATCATGATACAATAAGTGGTAATAGTGTATCACATGACATGACCATATAACCATAGTGTATCAGAATTGACCACACAGAAGACTTAGCCTAATTAATCTCCATAAAATAAGTGGTAATAAGTCCATAATTAATCTCCATAAAACAAGTACAGCTGGTAATAAGTCCATAATTAAGTCCATAAACTCATTTCCATAAAACAAGTACAGTTGGTAATAAGTACTAATAGTCCAACATAAAATACATCCATAAAACTACACTAATGACGACCACGCAGCTCACGCATACACTCAATGATACCATCACGCAACATCTTCTGATAAGTGGGATTGACGGCGGGAAAGCGCCATTCCACTGGAGGTGCTGGATGAATGGAACTCCCGGTCTCACTAGCTACCGGTGCCACTTCCTCCTTAACAGTAGGAGGAGCCACCTCAGCAATCTGTGTTTCCCTTAAACGACGTGCCGCTGCTCGGGTCATGGGTGCCATCTGGTAAAATCGATATTCACAGAGAATATAATTGTAACATAAGCAAGCTAACTAAAGGAACCATCATCTCGTTTCATGTATCAAAATCCAAGTTCCATTGTGAAATCTCAGTTTTTTTCAATGAGTATACCTATGTGTGTTTAGTTCAGTTTTTCCTGAGATTGTATATATATGTATATATGTAGATTGATAGATATAACTATAGTTATATAAGAGTTTTTTTTTCTGAGATTGTATACATATGTATATATGTATATAAAGGAACCATCAATGAGTATACATATGTGTATATTGTATACATATGTATAAGAGTTTCATGTATACATGTATACATATGTATAAGAATTTTCTTCAATGAGTATACATAGTGTCTGTGTGTCGTGTGTCAGTGTGTCAATGTCGTGTCAGTGAGTGTGTCGGTGTCGTATCAGTGAGTGTGTCAATGTGTCTGTGTCGTGTCAGTGAGAGATAGGGTTAGGGTTAGGTATACCTGGACGGGGTCGGGTAAGGGTCGCCGGAGCGGAGTAGGGGACGAGGGGGTCGACGGTGGAGGAGCGACGATGAGGTCACAAGGGGGCGAGGGGGGTCGCTGGGGCAGGGGACGAGGGGGAAGGGGCCGGAGGGAAACGAGAGCTCGTCGGGTAGCGGTCGTCGGAGATCTCGTCGGGGTCGGGTAGGGGTCGCCGGAGGGGAGGAGATCGTCGGAGGGAGCGGTCACCGGAGATGAGAGGGGGAGGGAGAGAGAAACGAGAGCGCTCGGCGGGAGATTGAAATTTGGGAAATAAAATGAAATCGATCGGGTTCCCAGAACCCTAAATAAAAGTTTTTAGCGACATCTAAGTGAGACGTCGCTAGACGTCGCTGTTCAGTAATAGGATAGCGACGGACATGATTAAAGGTCGCCAAAACATCGTTGAATAAAATACATCAGCGACGTTTTGCGACTACATAGCGACTTGTTCTTTACAAACTATAATTATAGTCGCTAATAGTCGCTAAACGTCGCTGATAGTGACGTTCAGCGACGTCATTTACATACGTCGCTAAATACACAAAACATAGCGACGTTTTTAACTGGCGTCGCTAATTTCGTCGCTAATTTGACATATTTTGGTAGTGGTACAAACTATACCTACTGAAAAACACGGATGAATTTCTTTTTAATCTCTTGACTTTGATCTTTGGTCTATAGTTGTTGACGGTTATAGGAAACCGGCACCTACAGTAGTTGATGGCCTGCTTGTAGATAAGCCTCATGACAAATATACAGAGGCTAAAAAAGTAAAGGCTGGTCTAGATGCTCATGCCATCAACGTACTGTTCTGTGCAATTGACAAAATAGAATTCAACAGAGTTTCAACCTGTAAGACGTCTCACGAGATTTGGAAACTTCTTGAGGTAACTCATGAAGGTACTTCACAAGTGAAGAAATCCAAAATCAGTAGACTAACACAGGAGTATGAATCTTTTAAGATGAAATCCGGTGAGTCAATTACACAGATGTTCACATGTTTCCTTGATATTACTAATTCTTTGCAATCTCTTGGTAAGGATTACAGTAATCATGAGAAGATCAGAAAAGTGCTATGGGCACTAACCAAGAACTGGAATCCGAGGGCAACAGCAATCATTGAAGGAAACGATCTCACCACCATGTCTCTGGAAACACTAATGGGCAAGCTCATGACCCATGAGCTTGATCTGCAAGAGTTTGAAGAAGCAACCCCAAAAGAAAAATCTATCGCCTTTAAAGCTCAAGCCAGAAAATCTATATGCAATGATTCTGAGGAAGAATCATCAAGTGGTGATGAACAAGCCCTACTAGTGAAGAACTTCAGAAAATTTCTAAAGTTTGAGAAATCAAACAGAAGGAAGAGAGATATCAAAGAAAGAAATGAAGATGAAATAATATGCTTTGGATGCAAGAAATCAGGGCACATAAAGAAGGACTGTCCAACTTCGAAGAAAAGCAGTCCATACGATAGATCAAGATCAAGCAGAAAAGCAACAACTAGTCGAAAGTATGCTAACACAAGTATCTGGCATGAAAGTGATGCCAGTGATACAGAGAAAGAAGACAGACCCTGCAGAAATGCCAATGTCTGTCTTATGGCTTTTGATAAGGTATCCTCAAACCCTTTATATGACGATTTTACTTTCGATGAATTAGAAAATGCCTTCAGCGAGCTACTTGAAGAACACAGAAATATGCTTGACAAGTATAAGCAATCTCGAAAAGAGATTAAGGCATACACAACCGAGATAGCTAGACTGTCCAGTCTTATTGAAGACATTAAAGAGACGTCTACTACCGGTAACACGGAAGAGATAGCCAAGCTTAAAGTAGACTATCATGAGGCTATCCTCAAAGTTGACAAAAAAGAAAGAGACTATGTCAAAATACAAGAGTTGTGTGACATAGAGAAGAAGAAGCACTTAGTCATAGAACAAAGAATTTTAGACATGACTGCTAAATATGAAGAGTCTTTTGTGGTTTCTAAAAAGTTTAAAATCAAGTTAGGCAAACAGGCAATACCTGTGACACAGCCTAAGTTTAGTCCTAATGCTAAGTATACACCTAAGAGGACTAAAACTCAGAAAGCACGAAAGAAACACGATTATCACCATGCTTTCACTTATAGGTTTTTAAAGAAACCAAATAGGTATGTCAACACTGTTTCCACTACTACTGTTTCAAAACTCACTTGCACATATTGTGGTACTCATGGACATATATCACAGTATTGTTTAGCAAGAAAACTTATTGACAATCGCACATTATTTTGGAGACCTAATACTAATCAATATAGACCCTTCAGTAAATGGGTACCAAGGATTCATCTACTTATTTTATAGGTGGACCCTTAACCCTCTCATGCTAAAAGCAAGTGGATCCTCGATAGCGGATGTTCGCGGCACATGACTGGTGATGCATCTTTGTTCGCCACGCTATCGATGAAGAAAGAAGGATACGTCTCCTTCGGAAATAATCTGAGAGGTAATATCATTGAAAATGGCACTATTGGTATATCTCCTTATCCTGTAATAAAAGACGTTTGTCTAGTTACAGAATTAAAATATAACCTATTATGCATAAGTCATTTGGCTGATAATGGTTATGGTATCAACTTTGTAAAAGACAAATATGTACTATATATGATATGTCATCTGGTAATCCCGTATATGAAGGGATTAGAGAAGACAATATTTATGTTTTCTTTTTGGAGAGTACTAATAATGCAGGAAGATGCCTAGTAGCTAATCTAGATGAAAGCTGGCTATGACATATGAGACTAGGACATGCTAATATGGACACTATCTCACGATTGAGCACTAAAAAGCTGGTAAAAGGACTCCCTAAAATTCCATTCAAGTGAGATATGGTATGTGCTGACTGTGAAAAGAATAAAGCATATAGGCCTACATTTAAATCCATCAACACTGTAAGTACTTCTAGATCTTTGCAGTTGATATATATGGATTTATTTGGTCCTAGTAGAGTTGCTAGTCTTGGCGGTAAGCTCTACGCTTTTATTATTGTTGATGATTTATCTCATTTTACTTGGGTTTACTTTTTATCAAATAAAAGTGATGCTATTTTTGAATTTCAGTTATTCTGTAAAAAGGTACAAAATGAAAAAGGCTTCATGATTACTCGTATCCGAAGTGATCATGGTGGCAAATTTGTAAATACTGATTTCAAAAAGTTTTGTGATGATAGTGGATACTACCACGAATTTTTTTGTCCTAGAACTCCTCAACAGAATGGTGTTATGGAGCGGAAGAACCGTAGTATAAGCGAGATGGCTAGAGTCATGCTGAATCAGCATAATCTTCCTAAATATTTTTGGACAGAAGCTGTTAGCACAGCCTGTCATGTTTTAAATAGGGTGTTAATTCGACCCATATCGAAGAAAACACCTTATGAACTTTGGTTTGGAAGGATTCCAAATATTTCTTATTTCAAAGTTTTTGGATGTCGCTGTTTTATCTTGAACACCAAGGACAACTTGGGTAAGTTCGACTCTAAAGCAGATGAAGGGATATTTCTCGGATATGCTGCTAAGAGTAAGGGATATAGATTTTTTTTTAATAAAATGTCTATAATTTTTGAAGAATCTATTAACGTTACTTTTGATGAGCTCAATAGTCACAGATCTAGCGACAGTGATGATGAAGGTGTACAAGCAAAAATCGATAAGAGTCCTGTGGAAGATCTGACTCATAAATTTGAATCATTGAAGTTTTTACCAGATCATCCAAAAACACTCATTATAGGTGATGTATCAAAAGGTGTAAGTACACGCTCCTCTCTTAGAGATTCTGAAATAGCAGCAAATTACTACTAAAATATGCTTAATTGGCGACGTAAATTTAGCGACGTTAGCAAAACGTCGCTAAATTGTGTACATTAGCGACGTATAATTGAAACGTCGGTAACCGTCGCTACTAGCGACACAAATAGCGACATGACAACGGCGTATATTAGTTACGTGAGCTAGTCGTCGCAAAACGTCGCTAATTGCGACTTATTTAGCGACGTTAATAATAACGTCGCAAAATTCTAACTAAATTAAATCCCCCCCCGATTCATTTCCCCCCATCATTTTACTCTCTCACTCTCTTCCTCCTGCGCTCTCGCTTTCACTCTCTCTGGCGCTCTCGCTCTCGCTCTCACTCTTTCCGGCGACTTCACTCTCTTCGGCGACTTCACTCTCTCCGGCGACTCTCCTCTGGTACGTGACTCCCTCTCTCTCTCTCTATTTGTTGTTGGTGGTTAGGGGGGTGCTGGTGGCTCAGGGGGAGGGGCAGGGGGGTACGGGTGGTTGGGGGTGAGGAATGGTTGGGGGGTGGCTGGGGGGTAGGGCAGGGGGCTGAGGGCGGCTGGAGGTGAGGAGGGGGGCTGGGGGAAGGGGAGGGTTAGGGTTCGGGTTAGGGGGGAGGGGCGGAAGGGAGGGCGGTTGGGGGGTGAGGGCGGGGGGGGGGGGCTTCGGAGGGGAGGGGGGATGGTGGGGGAAGGGTTGGGGATAGGGTTCGGGTTGGTGTAGGGGTTGGGGCGGCTGGAGAGGGGGGGCTGGTAGGGGAGGGGTTAGGGATAGGGTTCGGGTTAGGGTTAGGGGTGGTGTAGGGGGGGAGGGGGGAGGGGTGCGGGGGGGCTGGGTCAGGGGCACCGATAGTGCCGAAAATCTGATAATTTAGTAATAGTTATTTGTTTTCCGACACCAAAAAATGTGATACTCCGATTCGAAACCACGTACCGATAGTGCCGATATTTGTAACACGTAGTTTTGTTGGTTGGTTAATTTGTAACACGATAGTGCCGATATTTGTAATACGTAGTTTCCTTGATCCCGATACTCATAGGAATGGTCCCGAGTCACGGCCGTAGTATGTAGTATATTCGTTTTAGTTTGTAGTATATTCGTTTTAGTTTTAAAGTTTTAGTTTTGAAGTTTATTCGTTTTAGTATATAGTATGTAGTTGGAATGGTCCCGACTCATAGGAATGGTCCCGAGTCACGGCCGTAGTATGTAGTATATTCGTTTTAGTTTTGAAATTTATTCATATTCGCAGATATCTAGAAATGGCTATATCTATGTATCTGCTAGACCGTTCGTGGATGTACAACCGCATTCGAGATGACAGGTACGGTATGTGAGATGAATACATCGCCGGAGTAGAACAATTTCTCCAATTCGCGAAGGCGTTTTCTCAGTTCATGGACGGCATGGACATTAAATGCCCGTGTGCAAAATATCGAAACATGAAGTTTCAACCAGAATTGGATGTGACTTATCACTTATACACAAAGGGTTTCCTTCCGAATTACTACCAATGGACCGCACACGGAGAGCTTGTACCTTTAGCATTCCAAGCGGAGCCTTATGTGGAACCTTTTGTGGAGCCTTATATGAATGTCCACAACCGAACTGGTGTCGACAACGAGTACGTGAACATGGTCTTCGACGCTGCAGGGCGTAGTTTCGATCCATACAATCGTGACGCAGCTGAGGAGGCACCGAATGCCGATGCCGCGAATTTCATGGAGTTGCTGGAGAATGTAAGGACTCCTTTATACCCTGGCTGTGAGGACCATTCACCGTTAGAGGTGATCACTCGAATCTTGAGCATAAAGTCTGACTTTAACATGTCACAAGAATGCTACAATAGAGTGCTTGAGTTGATTACCGACAACTTGCCGGAGGGTGCCAAGTTACCGAAAGACTTCTACCGCTCTAAGAGGATGGTGAGATCCCTCTGGATGGGATACGACAAGATCGATTGCTGTCAGAACGGATGCATGCTTTACTACAAAGATCACAAGGATGCAGAAGTGTACAGATTCTGTGGTGCTGATCGCTACAAGCCAACTGCTGCAGGCAAGTCTAGAAGACCGACTGCTTCAATGCACTACTTGCCGTTGACGCCGCGGTTGCAGAGATTGTTCATGGTGAAAGAGACTGCTAAAAATATGAGTTGGCACAAGCGACAACAGACCGAAGGAGTGTTGGATCACCCATCTGATGGAGAAGCGTGGAAGCACTTCGACCGAGCATATCCTAATTTCGCTTCTGATGTGCGTAATGTAAGGTTGGGGCTCTGCTCTGATGGTTTCACCCCATTTGGTCTTTCAGGCTCCCAACATTCATGCTGGCCGATAATCCTCACTCCGTACAACCAACCGCCTTGGATGTACATGAAGACACATTACATGTTTTTAACTATTATCATCCCCGGTCCGAACAACCCGAAGAAGAACATCGACGTGTACTTACAGCCGTTGATAGATGAGCTGAAGCAGCTATGGGAAACAGGGGCGTACACGTATGATGCTTCAAAAAAATAGAATTTTCAGATGCGGGCAGCACTAATGTGGACAATCAACGACTTTTCGGCTTATGGAATGTTATCTGGATGGAGCACTCATGATCGGCTTTCATGTCCGTATTGCATGGACCGTACTAAGGCTTTTCATTTGAGATACGGAGGAAAGCCATGCTTCTTTGATTGTTACCGGCAGTTATTGCCGAAAGACCATCCGTACCGTAGGAACAGAACTGCATTCCGTGCCGGAGCTATGGAGAAAGGCGATCCACCGCCAATGTGGTCCGGAGAGGACATATGGGAGCAAGTAAAAAAAAATCCCAAGTGCTATTGAAGATCCTACAACGATCAGCCGTTGCGAGGGGTTTGGCAAAGATCATAACTGGACCAAAAGGAGTATATTCTGGGATCTGCCATATTGGAGCACAAATCTGATTAGACATAACCTTGACGTCATGCATATCGAGAAGAACGTGTTTGATAACATAATTAATACTGTAATGGACGTCAAGGGAAAGACAAAAGATAATCAGAAGGCTAGATTGGACTTAGCCGAAATATGCAGACGCCCTACATTGCACATGATAGATAACGGGAAGGGAAAGCTTTTGCGGCCTAAGGCAATCTACTCGCTGGACAAGGAGGACAAAGTGAGACTTTATAGATGGATCCAGGACTTGAAATTTTCGGACGGATACGTCTCCAATCTAAGAAGATGTGTCGACATAAAGGAGTGTAAACTGACCGGAATGAAGAGCCACGATTGCCACATATTCATGGAGAGGTTAATTCCTGTTGCATTTCGAGAATTATTACCGCCGGTAGTCTGGGATCCATTAACAGAGCTTAGCATATTCTTCAGAGATCTTTGTTCTTGCAAGTTGCTCGTCGATCGTTTAGAGAAGCAAGAGAAGGACATTGTGGTAACACTTTACAAACTTGAGAGAGTTTTTTCTCCTGCATTCTTCGACTCAATGGAGCATTTACCGATTCATCTTATCCATGAGGCTCTTGTTGCTGGACCTGTCGGTTATCGTTGGATGTATCCGTTCGAGCGACAGTTGAACCACCTCAAGAGGAAGGTAAAAAATAATGCACGGGTGGAGGGTTCTATTTGTGAAGCATATGTTCTTGAGGAGATTTTAAGCTTCTGTTCCATGTATTTTCAGCCTCATATTGCTACAAACAGAACAAAGGCTCCCAGAAATAACGACGGCTATGAAGTTGGTATTGAGGCAAAGCTGAAAGTATTTACTGCCTACGAAAAACCATCTGGTAAAATAAAAAAAAGATATCTAAATGACGACGAGGTTAGCGCTGCAATGTTATATGTATTTCTCAACTGCGATGAGGAAGAAATGGACAAGCTAGAGGGATAAGTAAAATTATTTCGCATACTTCGTTGCTTTTGAATATAACTAATATACCTATGCTTCGTTGCTTTTCAACATGTTTAAGGATGAGGTAACGTCCAATAATCCGTACGCAACCGAGGAGGAAGTAGAACAGCAAATGAGATTTCATTGTCCTTTTTGGTTGAGAGCATATGTACGGATATCTTCATAATTTACTTTTTCTGTACATTTATACTTGCACATAATAATTAAGTTAGCATCGTTTATATGGTATTTAGGTTGATCGTCCGGAGGCAATCCTTGAGAATGAGTATATTAAAACTCTAGCCAAGGGGCCAATTTATCAAGTGAAGACCTGGCCAAGTTACTGCATAAATGGTTTCAGGTTCAAGTCAACAAATGCTCGAATAAGAGACGACTTCTTGGATTTGGATTCTACGAAGAATAGCTGTTTGTGCATAAAATCTTCAAACTACAAAGACGTCGACCCAGGCAATGACTTCTTTGGCGTCTTACGGGAGATTGTGGAACTGATATACAATTACGCTATAGAACCTTGTAAGATCGTCTTGTTCAGATGTGACTGGTTCGATCCGATCCAGGGTCGAGGTTGGAGAGTTGACAAACATGTTCTTGTTGACATAAATTATCGCCGTCTATATCAAGCTTATGAGCCGTTTGTTCTAGCAAGCCAGGCTCAGCTAGTTTACTTTACCAGCTATCCAAAACGAGGAGCCGGAAGATCAGATTGGTGGGCAGTCTGTAAGACTAAAGCTCGGAATACCTTCGATGTCGACGAGATAGCTTATCAGGAAGACGAACTACCTCTTATTACAAATATTGTCGATGTTGTAATGCCTGTGTTCGTATTACGTATTTTGGGATATGTATACGTATTTTATTCTGTATTGCATGATTTCTTGTTTAGTTTTCTTCATGGCTTGGCTTGGTTTATTCTTGGCCCGGGTTGGCTTGGTTCGGCTTGGCTCGGTTTTCTTTGGTTCAATATGAACCAATGTGAACCCCTACCTACCACCACCATTGTATTTATTAATCCATTCTCTCTATTCTCTCTCTTCATTAATCATCTTCTTCTTTTCCATTACTTCCTTACCTACCAGAGAGCGAAGAGAGAGGTCTAGGCAAGTGCAACTTGCTTCATGGAGGAACTCTGATTTTATTGCTCCATTCTCTTCTTTACTACATTATAAAACACTTTAGTACTTGGCTTTTCTAATTTCTATGGCTAGATTCTTGTAGATCTAAGTTTGCTTTATTTTCGGATTTCTTGGGTTTTGATCTACTAAATCTTGTTGTTTTCGAGTTTTGATGGTTCCATGTTGTAGAGAATTTCGTTCTACCCCATTTTGACCTATGGAAGTTCGGATTTAGGCTCCGGATGATAGAGTTATGGAGCTTGAGGACTTGGCTCTCATGGTGTTCTTCTTCTCTGAAATTTTGGAGAAGATGAACAGTGCTTGACTTGACCGCATGAATATTCACGCGACAAGTGTTCTATCCAGCCGCATGACTGGAAGTTCTTGAGCCGCATGAGAGTCGGACTCACTTAGCCGCATAACTCGCTCAATTCCCAGCCGCACAAGTTCTGAACTCTGCAGCCGCATGCGTCATTCCCGCTAGCCGCATGAGGACTTCACCCTGAGCCGCATGAACTCAACACTCGTGAGCCGCATACGTACACTTGCTCCCAGCCGCATAGGCATTGCTCTCCGCAGCCGCATGAGTACTCTTTCCTTCTGAGCCGCATATGGTTTCCCTCCCCCGCAGCCGTATGGGTTGCTTCTTCTCGAGCCGCATGGAACCACACTTCCCCCTCCGGCCGCATGTACCTGATTGGCCAGCTAGCCGCATGAGACCCATTCCCCCAGCCGCATGAGTTTCCTATCTTCCTGACCGCATGCGCCCCCTTGTCTTAGCCGCATGGGATCCAGTGACCCTGGCCGCATGCGCTCTTCTAATTGGGCCGCATGAGTCTACCCTTTCCTGACCACATATGACTTAGCCGCATGGCTCTTCTATAGTCCTGAATATTGATATTTTATTAGATATTTTACGTCCATTTTATATCCTTACGCCTTTTGTCATGAACTTGATAATCATGGATTTGTTTAATATGTTTGGAAATGATACCTGAGCATGACACCATAGTGACCCGTAGTGGTGCACTCTTGACAAGAAAACCTGACATGACCTGATAGTGGTCCGTCGTGGCGCACTCCTGACAAGAACACTTGACATGATAAACCTGACATGATATATCTGATAAGCTGTTGCGACGGCTACCTGACATGACATGACCTGTATAATAACATGGACACCGTGGGCGATTGTGCTTGTACAAATAAACCAGTCCTGTCTTGCATCATGTCTAGGGAGGGAGCTCCTGAGTACCACGGTCAGGAGTACCTATTGAAATGGACTAAGGTTAATAACTAGATTAACACATTAGTCATGAAGAGATTTTCCAGCTACAGGCAATCCCGTTACCTGGGCGCGCCTGGGATCTGTAGCCTGCCGTCGAGTAGGGCACATTTCCAGCACACTGTCATGTGTTGCACCTTTCAAGCTACTTAAGGGTACATGCGTTTCCTGGACGATGTACCCACCTGAATTCAACCCTAATCTTTCGTCCTGGGTAACCTGGATGGTCTGCAGGGCTTGTGGCTGTAGAATAATCTCACTGCATTTTGCTAGTAATTAGGTCTGTGATAACCCTAGTTAGTTAAAGTATCAAACCGTAATTCTTGCTTGGCCGTGAATGATTGGATGGAGTTTAACCAGTCTAGTCTTGTCCTGATCCTGCTCCAGATTGCCATATGACCTGAATGCCTGTATTTATTTTACCGATAAATGGTGAGAATTCTAAGTTCTGTTCAGACGAAGGGTTACAACCCCGGTCCTTGTTTGGTTTACGGGTTGTAACCTGGTTATCTGAATAGTTCCATGGTTATCTCGTCGTATATCATCCAGATGTATTTTTTTTATTTCCAGTTCTTACTTTTATTTATACTCTTGTGCTGATTGCTGGTTTTAGTTCCTAAGTGAAGCTTCCTTTGTGGCACTTGCCCTTTCTGGGGTCTGACCCAGCTGGTTTTGTATGGCCAGATTTCGGAGCAGCTCCAGAGGATCTACCGACCTTCCAGCCAGATGGTGACCACTAGACGGAACCCTGGCAACGAGTGGGTTTATTTTTGCTCTCCCACTTTATTGTAAAAATATTCTTTTGAGGCGTTTAGCCGACGAGCACCTGTTTAGCTCGATTGTATTTACTTACTGTCTGCCTACGGGCTGTAACATGATTAGCAAATCCTAGGGTTGATCATGTATGACTAAACTCTTGCTAGTCCTAATATTTTGTAACGACTAGCTTCATGATCAGCGGAATATGTAATATTTGGGACGCCTTATTATTGTATATTTAATGATCATACATCTTGTAACATCTATTTACTTGCTTGTGATTAAGACACTAGGCTTGTGCATGACCTTAGGAGACTGTTGGCTTGTAGAAAACCCTCATGTATCTAGACAGCCGTGACCGTATAGCGAGATGGATTCCATTTCATATACGTAGCTGGCTATGTCTGCCCCCGCTCTCCAGTATTCTGGTTCTGGAGCGTGACAGATGTGGACTCAACGGAAGTTCCTTATAACATGTTTCATCAATTGGAAGAGGTAGAAGTATCAGAAGAGGAAGAGGAAGTTGATAGAAGTGAAGAGGAAGAGGAAGAGGAATCAGAACAAGATGAATTTTCAGAAGAGAATTGAATATATTTAATTTTCAGATGTAGTATGGTTTACTTTTATTTTTTCAGATGTAGTATGGTTTACTTTTGTTTTAGCGACGTTAATAAGCGACGTTTTCAGATGTAGTATGGTTTACTTTTGTTTTTTTCAGATATAGTATGGTTTACTTAGCGACGTTCCTGGCTGTAGTATGTTATACTTTTGTTTTTTAAGATGTAGTATGGTATACTTCTGTATTTTTTCGGATATGGCTCGACGTGGATCATTTGGTTCCGGTGCTGGTGGGAGTCGACGAGCCCGACAGTCTCCATCTACCACTCCTACCGACTCCTCATCCCCCCGCACTCCAGTATACACTAGCGGTCTAGTCGCCGGCAGTGTCTCCATACCCGGCTCTAGCAGTTCGAGGCTAGGGCGTTCTTCTTCTACGCAGCCAGTACCGTCGAGTATTCTAGAGGTCGACCCTACTATTGAGGAGCAGGCCGAGGCCGAGGCCCACGTCAAGGTCGAGGGCGATGGCGAGGCCCACGCCGAGGGCGATGGCGAGGGCGAGGCCGAGGGGCAGGCTGAGGGCAGGGCCAGGGACAGGGGGCGGGGCAGGGGCATAGTGTAGCTCCCATTTGAGACAGATCCTCCGTGTCGCCCGGAGGGGGATCTGAGGTTGGAGATTTGGGCCTGTACTCGGACCAGGCGGTAAGTAAAATTGTTGTATTTAATTTATTTAAATATATTATAAACTTGTTTAATAAATTTTAATTTCTATTTTACAGGTATTATCCCTCCTCCGTTCACCGGTCGCTGGATACATTCCTGCGACAGAACTACGGGGGGCCCTGGATCAACTGGAGGGATGTCCCGGCCGACAGGAAGGCCTTCTGGTTTGAGCACTTTTCGGTACATAAAAGTTTATTTTCTTTTAACATTTAGTATGTTATGTTATAACTTATGTACTTCTATAATTTTTTCAGCGGACTTACTTCTTCCCTCCCCACCGTGCCGTTGCTGTCGATGCTATATTTTCTAGCAACGCCAGCAAGCTCATTAGGACGCGATCATCGACCAAAAGGATCGCGACCGCCGGGGAGAGCCTATTCAGGGTTGGATCTCTGCCGTCGACTGGGCGGTAATGAAGAGGAGATTCGAGGAAGAAGCCTACAAGGAGAAGTTCGCGAAGTCTAAAAGAGCGCGACAGGCGGGGTCGCAGTGGTGTGGTGGATCAAGGTCCATCATGGATTTCTTCACCCATATGGTACGTATCTCGCTGTATACCCATAATTAATACTTTATAGTAATATATTTCTTTCAACTTAACTGACAAATCATATAATAATTTCGTAACAGGTTGAATCGGAAGAAGACCCGAATATGGTGACCTTGTTCCTCGCCACGCACATGAAGGGGGAGAGGTTCGTAGACGATAAGGCCCGGACCTACGTAAGTTTTACTTAATGCTAGTTCATTAATATTAATTTTTAGTTACATAGAAAATTCATATAGATGTTATTTCTAGGCCGAGTTTTAGAAGTTTTACTTAATGCTAGTGTATTAGTATTAATTTTTAGCGACCACGTGAGAATTCATATAGATGTTATTTCTAGGCCGAGTTTTTGAGGCTTAGGGAGGCCGGGACGACACGATCAGAGGGAGCTGGTGCTAGCACTTCCCAGCAGCCCCCGGCCGCCGCAGCTCAGTCAGATGACGAGCTGTGGATGAGGGCCGTTGGTGGCATGTATAGGGGTACGTACTATGGTACGGGCTCCTATGGTGCCTTCATTGCGTCACAGGCCTCTGCGACCACCACTAGTATGCCCGGCCCCGCACATACTGAGGAGTCGCTCCGCCAGCAGCAGAGTGACGTCCTTGCGCAGATCGCAGCTCTATATGACGAGATGCTACAGAGGATGGGGGCACCGCATACAGATGATTCAGCGCTCATCTCACGCTTTGAGAGGATGGAGGAGACTACGGAGGCGCTGCAACCGATGACCCGTGCTACGCAGGAGGCTACGCAGCGGTTGGTCGAGCAGATACAGCATTTACAGGGGATAGCTGCGGAGCGACCGTCTGCTGGTACGTCGGAAGCATCGTCTACATCCGGCGGTGCACGGGAGGACATGCTCGTCCACCTGTTGTGACCGGAGGAGTACCAGACGATCATGACGTTGCGACAGCAGTCATCTGGTGGCGCTCCTCCTCCAGTACCGGGTCCAGCTCCAGCTCCAGGCGATCAATAGTTTTGTTTTTGCATTTTTGGACTGTACTATATTTTTAACTTTGTACGTATTTAGGGATATTCAGTTTTTTCGTTGAGGATATTGAGTTTGTACGTATTTGGGGATATTGATTTGGTTTGTTCAGGATATTATATATTGACATTGTTCATTGCGGATAGTATTTTTTATATTTTTTGTATATTCTGGAATGTATTGTGCGTGCCGGTGTTGAGAGTTCCACCGAGGGGGTCGGCGAACCCAGGGATTTGATTCTGTATTTTGTATTCTGTATTTTGGTTCAGGCTCCAGCTCCATTTGCATTCTGGAACCTGTTTTTTTAATATTTTTTAACTTAGCGACGTTAATAAATGTCGCTAAAAGCGTCGCTAAATGCTGACGTGGCAACACGTGGCACCATAATCTGATGTCAGCTCATCGTCGCCAAAATGTCGCAACAGTGTCGCTAAACGGCGACCACACGATAACGTCGCCATATACGTCGCTAATTAGCGTCAACGACCAAACGTCGCAAATAACGTCGCTAGTTAGCGACGTTAATAACGTCGCCGAACAACGTCGCCGTAGCGACGTTTTGCGACATTTTCTCGTTTAGCGACACGTTTTTTTCCATCGTTTTCAAAACGTCGCTAAATTCACGTAGCGACGTTTTCATCGAGTTTAGCGACGTTTTGTAACGTCGCTAATCTGACAAATTTTTGTAGTGAATGTAGCTTTCATTTCTCAAATAGAACCTAAGAATATAGAAGATGCCTTTAATGATGAGTTTTGGATTAATGCCATGCAAGAGGAACTTAATCAATTTGAGAGAAACCAAGTTTGGGAACTCGTTCCTAAACCTATTGGTTAATCGATAATTGGTGCCAAATAGGTGTTTCGAAATAAACTAAGTGAAGATGGACATGTTCTACGCAACAAAGCACGTCTAGTGGCACAAGGTTATAATCAAGAAGAAGGTATTGATTATGACGAGACATATGCTCCTGTTGCTAGACTAGAAGCTATCCGCATGTTTTGTGCATTTGCATGTTTTAATGATTTTAAATTATTTTAAATGGGCGTGAAAAGTGCATTTTTGAACGGATTTCTAAAAGAAGAAGTTTTTGTGAAACAACCCCCTGGCTTTGAAGATTTTCAAAAACCTGATCACGTCTTCAAGCTTAAGAAAGCACTCTATGGACTCAAACAGGCACCTCGTGCTTGGTATGAACGCCTAAGTGCCTTCTTACTTGATAATAGTTTTTCAAAAGAAAGAGTTGATACAACTTTGTTTATCAAATCTTTAGATGATGACATTCTTCTTGTGCAAATATACGTTGACAACATTATATTTGGTTCTACTAATGAAAAACATTGTCAAGAGTTTGCTAAGTGTGTGCAGAGTGAATTTGAGATGAGTATGTCACCCCCAATTTTTGAATTAGGGATATTTTCGTCATTTTTCAAGTTTTATAATTTTTAGGAATTTTATTTGATTTTATATTATTTTTTGGGATTTATTTGATTTAGTTTGAATTTTACCCAATTCGGACTTAAGTTGGAGACCCGGGTAGCCTGGACACTAGTGGGACCCACATACTAGCTGGGCTTGGCCCACATACTATCCTAATTAGGCTAGAAACCATAAACCCTATTTCCATGGCTTAATTAGTCATTTTAGAGGCTTAATTAGTATTTAGAATTAAACCGAAACAAACCCGAACAAACCTAAACCAAGTCTAATGGGTTGGGGGCTAATAGGTCTCCACCCAAAACCCAATAACCCCCCCCCCCCCCAATGGCCGGCCATGATAGGGAGCACCCCTCCTCTTTCCTTCACAACTAAGTAAACATCTCTCTCTCCACTTCTTTATTTTCTTTTCCAACTCTTTCTTCTCAAGAGCAAAACCAATTATAGGTATGTCATAAATTTCCCATTTATTCCTCTTTGGCATTAACTATTTCACAATAAATGTAGAGAAGATGATTCTCTACATTTTGCCCCTAGAATTCGTAGGTTTCCCTAGAAATCTAGGTTAGTGATTTATTTGGGGGTTTTTCCTTCGAAAAGAGAAATATATATGTATATATATATATATATATATATATATATATATATATATATATATATATATATATATATATATATATATATATATTTATTTATTTATTATTTTTTTTTTTATATATATATATATATATATATATATGTGTGTGTGTGTGTGTGTGTATGTATGATTATATGTATTTGTGAGTGAGTGTCTATATAAATATATGTGTGTGTGTAGAGGAATGTAGAGAATGGTGGTGGTGGTGTATGAGTGAGAGTGGTGGTGAGAGTGTGTGTTTGTGTGTGTGTGAGTGTGTTTGTGAGAGAGTATGTGTATGTGTATGTATTTATATGTATATAGATATGTGTATGTGTATGTATTTATATGTATATAGATATGTGTGTGGGTATGAATTTATATATATATATATATATGAGTGTGTTTGTGTATATATATATATATATATATATATATATATATATATATTTTTTTTTTGTGTATATATATATATATATATATATATATATATATATATATATATATATATATATATATATATATATATATATAAAAAATATATATATATATATATATATAGACAGATAGATAGATAGATAGATAGATAGGTATATAGATATATATATATATATATATATATATATATATATATATATATATATATATATATATATATAGAGAGAGAGAGAGAGTGGAAGAGGTAGAGGAATTAGAAGAAGAGGGAGAAGAATGAGATGCACAGCAGCAGCAGTAGCACTGCAGTAGCAGCTGCTACTGCAGGAAGCAGCAGCAGCAATAGCAGCTGAGCAGCAGCAGCAATAGCAGCTGAGCAGTAGCAGCAGGGCAGCAGTAGCTTGAGCAGTCCCCCCCCTATTCAGCCCCTTAACCCCCTTTAAAATCCCCCTATATATATATATATATATATGTGTGTGTGTGTGTGTGTGTGTGTGTATATATATATATATATATATATATATATATATATATATATATATATATATATATATATATATATATATATAGAGAATAGAGGAAGAGAATGAGAAAGAAGTTAGAAGAGGAAGTTAGAAGAATTTGAAGAAGAGGGAATTAGAATAGGAAAATTAGTAAGGAAGAGAAGAAGAGAATTAGAAGAAGTAAGGAAGAAGTTAGGAAGAAGAACTAGAATGAGAAGAATTAGGAGAATAGGAATTAGAGAAGGAGAATTTGAAGAGGAGGATTTAGAAGAAGAAGAATAGGAAGGAAAAGTGGGAAATCGATTTAGGAGAGATCAAGTTAAAGGGTGAAATCGAGCTCTGAGTGCCGGAACGCGATGAAACTTGGGGGAGACCTAGAATACGTGAATTAGACTTTGCGGGTAGGCTCCCGAGTTGAAATCGGGGTTGTAGGACGACGGTATCGCGCCGTACCATTGCGTATCTTGATTTATTCAAGATATCGGCAATAGGCCGTAAGGTGGACTAGACATCCACTCTACCTAGGTATCTTGGTAGGTCATGAACGTATAGGTTAGTACCCTACTACCCTAGGGAGCACGGGTCAAAATACCAAGCGTAGGTAGGCTAACTTGGTAATTGCCTAAGTTAGAATTTTATATTTTTAAAGGGTAAATTAGGATATTGGCCTATGGCCAAGATTTGAGTTTCGAAGTCCAAGATGGACTTGGATATGGGTTGTAAGGGTTGGTAATGATTAAAAATAGTCGCCTAGACCTAGTCTTGACCCCGGTTGACCACGGTTGACTTTTTAGACCAAAAGTTAACTATGGGTCAACACTTTACCCAATTTAGTCCCAAATTCCATTAAACTTGGACAGTTGACCAAAAGTCAACTGTTAGTCACCAGTGACCTAGGGTTGACCTAGGTTTGACCAAGAGTTGACCCGTTGACCAAAAGTCAACTATAAGTCAACTTTTGACCTAGTTTGATTCGGATTGACTTTCAATGTTCTCCCATAACCAAGATTGACCTAACTAGGCTTGTCTTGATCTAGAATGACTTAATAGGATTTATTTTGATTTAACTTTACTTCCTAAACATAGTATTGATACGTCTTGTTCTCTATAGGTCCTCGAGACACTGTAGTGGATCCGGTTGACATATTTTATCATCTTATGATTCATGTACTTAGTGTTGATATGCTTATTCCTGACACATGGTTCTCACGGATTGGTATTCCTGGATCCCGACGAGAGATGTTTCTCCTTTTTAGGTTGGGATGTATTGTGCAAGCTCCCTTGTAGCTCTTGCTCAATATATGGTCACTGATTCTATAGAAGGTTCGCTACCTTCTCATTAGAATTCCGTGCAGTGACGTGTCCTATTTGGATCCATTCTACCAGTTGGGGTAGGGGGAGTAGTAGCGTATGCCTGTGATCAGATCCATCCCGCATTCCCGAACAGTGTCAGTCATATACCGCACATATGACTTGCCAGGCCAGTTCTTGACAGGTACCCAAGCCGATCACAAGTTGAAACTACTACTCACACACATTGGACATATGGTTTACCTTGACTTGTGTACATACCATGATTCCGTTCTACTTTCTTGTTCTAGCTCTAGCTCTACAGCTTACCATGCCATGATACATACATGTACACTCCATGATTCATTGTATATGCTCTATTTACAGTCTTATAGCTTTTATTCTATCTTGAGATCTGTTATGAGATATATGTACTCGTTCCATCCTGACCGGATATGTTGACAAAATATTACAGATGCTGATGAGGGTGATTGCAGTACCTACTACGGTCCGGATGACGTAGTGGGCTTAGACTTGGTCCAGCAGGGCTTAGCTCCGCCTGACGAGACTTTACCTATTGCTTAGTTAGAGTAGGTCTTTTGTACTGGACCTTGTCTCCAGTTACTTTTGAGACTGTATTACATTTTGGATTGTATTAGAGACTTGGACTTGTATATTATTTGTGTTTGGACTTGACAGGTTATATTTTATCGTCTTGTTGTCTTTATCTTTCAGTCTTTACTTTATCATCTTAGAGTTGTGATTGAGCACTCATATATATATATATATTCATTGCTTGTCCTCCGTTCGGAGTTGACCATATTCTCGACAGGTTTTGATATATATATAAACTGTTGTTAGAGTAGAAAACCTACAGCATTCTACGCCGTTTTTACGGTGAGGGCTGGGCGTTGTCACGTACACGTGCCCTTATAGCGGGTACGGGTCGTGACACATTTTAGTGGTGGCCCATGCAGGTCCTGAAGTCGCAATTAGTGCGATGTCGTAGCGGCACTCGTCTTAGAGTGTTGACTACGAGCCTGTGTTACACATAGGAGGTAGTAGGCTAAGAGTACTCAATCACAGTAGGATCTTTCCTTGCTTATCTTGCTTACCGTCTTTGATATTGATTTACTGTTTCTAGCTGTCCTCCTTTGATATTGCCCTTCATGTGCCATATTGATATCTTCTTTTCAATCTGTCTCCAGGATGGTTATGACTCATTCTCCTGGTGAGGAGCACGGGAAGACGAAGAGGTCTGCTACCTCTGGCAGACAGGCTCCGGTCACTTCCCCTGCAGATGGGACTTCAGTAGGGGCCCTCGGGGGTACTCCTCCAGCGCTCTCGATGACTATCCCTGGGGCCATTGCGGGTGCTCTTCCTGCAGTACCGAGAGCTGTCGGGGGTATTCTTCCTCTTTCTCCTCAGCAGGGGACTCCTCCGGCGGTAATGGAAGCTATTCTTCCGTTGCCTTCTCTGTCCACAGATATGGGGCAGATGGTCGCATTCTTTCAGCAGGTGCTGGAGTCCCAGCGGGCCCAGCACGAGGCTCAGATGAGGCAGACAGAGGCCATGTGCCAGGGCATAGACGATGCACACAGGTTGGCTCTGGCGGTAGTGGAGCGTGGGGCTCCGCAGAGGGAGGTACAGCAGCAGCAGAAGATCGGGGACATCCAGGCTTTCAAGAAGCTGGGTCCGAGGGATTTCAAGGGGACCGAGGGTATTATTTATGCTGATAACTGGATAGAGAATATCGAGCGTCAGATGAGGGCCTCCCACCTGGCAGACGACCTG
The DNA here is from genome assembly GCA_029216955.1 of Iris pallida. Classification (NCBI taxonomy): domain Eukaryota; kingdom Viridiplantae; phylum Streptophyta; class Magnoliopsida; order Asparagales; family Iridaceae; genus Iris; species Iris pallida. The sequence continues at coordinate 2,411,520 of JANAVB010033816.1, forward strand.
AAGGTCGAGGCGGTTGGCTTGCAGTTGTTAGATGTTGCCCGGACATGGTTCCGGAACGAGCCGGCTCTTGCAGGAGAGGGCCACACTTGGGCTGAGTTTCGGGCCCTGTTCAGAGAGAAGTTCTTTTCCCCCACAGATAAGATCGGCCTAGTACGACAGTTCCAGAACCTGCAGCAGGGCGGTATGACTGTGGAGGAGTATACGGCGGAGTTCGGCCGGCTGAGCCGATACGCCGAGTACATGGTGAGCGACCCGGTGATCCGAGCAGAGCGCTTCCGGGAGGGATTGACATGGGATATCAAGATCCTGATCCCTTCCTTCTATGCGACATATGCAGAGGTTTATGCGGAGGCTCGGAAGGTGGAGAGGGAGTGGGGCTTGAAGTCGAAGAGAGATCGTGATTTGTTTTCGGGGGCCAGTAGCAGCGCGGGGGCTGCTAAGCGCCCTCAGCTTCAGCATCAGTCATTCCAGCATCATCATCAGCAGCAGGTGCAGGCAAGAGCATCTGTCCAGAGGGTTCAGCAGCGTCCGGGGCAGGACGATCTACCGTGCCACTTCTGCAAGAAGCCTGGTCACCTCTTTGAGTTCTGCAGGAGGAGGCTGGGGCTGTGTCTCTTTTGTGGTGCCGCTGGGCATCAGATGCGGGAGTGTCCCAAGAACCCCCGTGTTACTGGAGCAGCTCAGAGTGTACCTGTTCAGAGGGCACCAGCTAGTGTGCCGGTAGTTCAGCAGCGGGGTCCACTTCCGACCCAGCAGCAGCAGTTTGTTCAGCACTGCCAGCAGAGGGGTGGTCAGGGTAGAGCCTTTGCTCTTACAGCTGAGGAGATGGAGCCTATTGCGGATGTTGTCGCAGGTTCTATTCTGCTCGATTCTTTTCCAGCTTAGGCCTTATTTGATTCTGGTGCTATGCACAGTTTTGTGTCTGTTTCTTTTGCTCTTAGGCACAATATTATTGCTGAGTATCTTGGTAGAACTTGCAAGATTATGACTGGAAATGGCATCATCCTAGTTAATAATGTTTGCAAGGGACAGAGTTTCTTTGGGAGGCCGGGAGCTGAGTGCGTGTTTGCTCGTAATGCCACTTCCGAGTTACGATGTGGTACTCGGTATGGACTGGTTGAGCATGCACCACGCTAGCATCGACTGCAGAGGGGACAGGATTCTGTTTAGGCCGCCGGGAGAGCCGGAGTATGAGTTCACCAGGGGTGCAGCGGAGCAGGAAGATGGATTCTGCGGAGCGTTGTTGGCGGGGCCGGTGTTGCCACATCCACTTATTGCTGAGTTCTTGGATGTATTTCCCGAGGAGCTGTCCGGGATACCGCCAGATCGTGATGTTGAGTTTTTTATAGACCTAGTGCCGGGCGCTGAGCCTATCTCCCAGCACGTCTATAGAATCAATAACAGTGAGTTAGCGGAGCTGAAGAGACAGGTCGACGAGCTGGAGGACAAGGGCTTTATTCGATCTAGTTCTTCACCTTGGGGCGTGCCAGTTCTTTTCGTCCCCAAGAAGGATGGTACGGTACGTCTGTGCATTGATTACAGGGCGCTCAAGAACCTTACCATCAAGAACAAGTATCCTTTGCCAAGGATTGATGACTTGTTCGACCAGTTGAGCGGGGCGAGGGTGTTCTCGAAAATCGACTTGCGTACCGGGTACCATCAGCTGAAGGTGAAGCGGGATGACATTCCGAAGACTGCATTCCGGACTCGCTATGGCCAGTATGAGTATACCGTCATGCCGTTTGGGTTGACCAACTCCCCGGCGGTATTCATGAACTTGATGAACAAGGTATTTCATCAGTACCTTGACAAGTTCGTGGTGGTCTTCATTGATGATATTCTCATCTATTCGAAGACACCAGAGGAGCACGAGGAGCACCTGAGGATTGTGCTGGACACTCTCAGGAAGGAGCAGCTGTATGGGAAGCTGTCTAAGTACGAGTTCTTCTTGGATCGCGTGGAGTTCCTAGGCCATGTTGTCTATGGCGAGGGGATTTCAGTGGATCCGAAGAAGATTTCTGCAGTGGAGTCCTAGTCTACGCCGAGCTCAGTAGCAGAGGTTCAGAGTTTTCTGGGTCTGGCAGGTTACTACCGGAGGTTCATGCAGGACTTTTCCAGGATTGCCCAGCCGATGACCCGCCTTACCAGAAAGGACGAGGAGTTTGTTTGGTCCGAGGAGTGCCAGGCCGCCTTCGAGGAGCTGAAGGCGAGGTTGACTACAGCTCCTATCTTGACGCTGCTATCTGGATCTGGTGGTTATACGATCTACAATGATGCTTCAGGACGGGGTTTGGGTTGTGTGCTTCAGCAGCACGGGAAGGTGATTGCCTATGCATCTAGGCAGTTACGTCCTTATGAGAGGAATTGCTCTACCCACGATCTGGAGCTGGCAGCGGTCATCTTTGCTTTGAAGCTGTGGAAACACTATCTGTACGGAGAGCGAGTTGAGATCTATACAGATCACAAGAGCTTGAAGTACGTGTTTACCCAGAAGGAGCTGAATATGAGGCAGAGGAGATGGTTAGAGCTGATGAAGGATTTTGATATATCCTTACAGTACCATCCGGAGAAGGCCAACGTGGTCGCGGATGCTTTGAGCAGGTATCCCGTGGCCATGTGTTTGACGATGGATCGTCACCTTCTGGCAGATCTGGAGAGTTTGGGCATAGAGGTGATAGTTCCAGGGTTCGAGGCACAGATGTGGGGGTCTCCAGGTGCAGTCAGAGCTGATGGACAGAGTCAGGGCAGCTCAGTTTGAGGATGAGGCTCTGAGAGTCATCAGGAAGCAGGTCCAGGCAGGACTGTTGGATGAGTTCTCTATAGCAGGGAATGGGTCGTTGAGGCATGGTACCAGATTGTGCGTGCCGAACGGAGGACTTCGGGAGGAGGTTCTTCAGGAGGCGCACCGTTCTCAGTACTCTACGCATCCGGGAGCCAACAAGATGTATAGAGACTTGAGACAGCATGTTTGGTGGTATGGCATGAAACGTGAGGTGGCTCAGTTCGTTTCGAGATGCTTGGTGTGCCAGCAGGAGAAGGCCAGGAAGCAGAGACCCGGTAGATTGCTCCAGCCACTACCCATTCCTGAGTGGAAGTGGGAGCATATCACTATGGACTTTGTATCTGGGCTTTCGCGCTCTCCAGGAGGGAAGGATACGATTTGGATCATTGTTGATCGATTGACCAAATTGGCCCACTTTTTGCCTTTCAAAGTGGGTTTGTCGACGGAGAGGTTGGCCGAGATGTACGTGCGGCAGATAGTCCGATTGCACGGGGTTCCAGTGGGTATAGTCTCGGATCGGGACAGCCGATTCACTTTCCACTTCTGAAGGAGTTTGCAGCTTAGCTTGGGCACATCGCTCAAGTTCAGTACCGCATACCACCCCCAGACAGACGGGCAGTCGGAGAGAACGATTCAGACCCTCGAGGATATGTTGCGTACCTGTGTCTTGGACTTCGGAGGATCTTGGGAGGACCACATTCACTTGGTAGAGTTTGCTTACAACAACAGCTACCAAGCCAGTATAGAGATGTCACCTTTCGAGGCTCTATACGGACGGAGGTGCCGTACTCCCTTGTCTTGGGATGATGTCGGCGAGAGGGTTTTGCTTGGCCCTGAGATGGTAGTGGATGCTGTAGAGAAGGTCAGGGTTATCAGAGATAGACTTCGGGTGGCGCAGGATAAGCAGCGGCATTGGGCCGATAGCCACCGGAGGCCATTGGAGTTTGAGGTATAGTTTAGATTTTTCTAGTATTTGAGTCTGATTGTGATTGTTTTAGATCAAGCTCTAAGTCTTGTGTTTTGTTCTAGGTTGATGATCTTGTCTTTCTGCGGATTTCTCCGACGCGTGGCACGATTCGTTTTGGTGGCGGCGGGAAGCTTAGTCCACGATACATCGGACCATTCCGTATCTTGGGCAGGGTCGGTGCCGTGGCTTACCGACTGGAGTTACCGCCCGCACTAGAGGGAGTGCACAGTGTGTTCCATGTGTCGCAGCTGAGACGGTACGTGGCAGATCCCAGTCACGTCTTAGACCACTCCGAGATCGAAGTGGGACCGACACTCAGCTATCCAGAGAAGCCGGTTGAGATCTTGGACCGAAGCCGTGGTTCGCGTTGCATGGAGACACCACTCTCCAGGTGAGTCTACCTGGGAGAGGGAGGACGACATGCGGGAGCGATTCCCATATCTCTTCGAGCCTTGAGGTAAAATTCTATCTTTTTCTTTCCTTGTTCTATTCATGATTGATGTGTTAGTTCTCATTCAATTTCGAGGACGAAATTTTTTAAGGAGGGTAGATTTGTCACCCCCAGTTTTCGAATTAGGGGTATTTTCATCATTTTTCAAGTTTTATAATTTTTAGGAATTTTATTTGATTTTATATGATTTTTGGGATTTATTTGATTTAGTTTGAATTTTACCCAATTCGGACTTAAGTTGGAGACCCGGGTAGCCTGGACACTAGTGGGACCCACATACTAGCTGGGCTTGGCCCACATACCATCCTAATTAGGCTAGAAACTATAAACCCTATTTCCATGGCTTAATTAGTCATTTTAGAGGCTTAATTAGTATTTAGAATTAAACCGAAACAAACCCGAACCAACCTAAACCAAGTCTAATGGGTTTGGGGCTAATTGGTCTCCACCCAAAACCCAATAACCACCCCCCCCCCCCCCCCCCCCCCCCCCATGGCCGGCCATGATAGGGAGCACCCCTCCTCTTTTCTTCACAACCAAGTAAACATCTCTCTCTCCACTTCTTTCTTTTCTTTTCCAACTCTTTCTTCTCAAGAGCAAAACCAATTATAGGTATGTCATAAATTTCCCATTTATTCCTCTTTGGCATTAACTCTTTCACAATAAATGTAGAGAAGATGATTCTCTACATTTTGTCCCTAGAATTCGTAGGTTTCCCTAGAAATCTAGGTTAGGGATTTATTTGGGGGTTTTTTCCTTTGAAAAGAGATATATATATATATATATATATATATATATATATATATATATATATATATATATATATATATATATATATATATGTGTGTGTGTGTGTGTGTGTGTGTGTGTGTATGTATGATTATATGTATTTGTGAGTGAGTGTCTATATAAATATATGTGTGTGTAGAGGAATGTAGAGAATGGTGGTGGTGGTGTATGAGTGAGAGTGGTGGTAAGAGTGTGTGTTTGTGTGTGAGTGTGTTTGTGAGAGAGTATGTGTATGTGTATGTATTTATATGTATATAGATATGTGTATGTGTATGTATTTAAATGTATATAGATATGTGTGTGGGTATGAATTTATATATATATATGAGTGTGTTTGTGTATATATATATATATATATATATATATATATATATATAGAGAGAGAGAGAGAGAGAGAGAGAGAGAGTGGAAGAGGTAGAGGAATTAGAAGAAGAGGGAGAAGAATGAGATGCACAGCAGCAGCAGTAGCACTGCAGTAGCAACTGCTACTGCAGGAAGCAGCAGCAGCAATAGCAGCTGAGCAGCAGCAGCAATAGCAGCTGAACAGTAGCAGCAGGGCAGCAGTAGCTTGAGCAGTCCCCTCCCCCTATTCAGCCCCTTAACCCCCTTTAAAACCCCACCTATATATATATATATATATATATATATATATATATATATATATATGTATATATGTATATGTATATATATATATATATATATATATATATATAGATGGATATATATATAGAGAATAGAGGAAGAGAATGAGAAGAAGTTAGAAGAGGAAGTTAGAAGAATTTGAAGAAGAGGGAATTAGAATAGAAAAATTAGTAAGGAAGAGAAGAAGAGAATTAGAAGAAGTAAGGAAGAAGTTAGGAAGAAGAACTAGAATGAGAAGAATTAGGAGAATAGGAATTAGAGAAGGAGAATTTGAAGAGGAGGATTTAGAAGAAAAAGAATAGGAAGGGAAAGTGGGAAATCGATTTAGGAGAGATCGAGTTAGAGGGTGAAATCGAGCTCCGAGTGCCGGAACGCGATGAAACTTGGGGAAGACCTAGAATACGTGAATTAGACTTTGCGGGTAGGCTCCCGAGTTAAAATCGGGGTTGTAGGGCGACGGTATCGCGCCGTACCATTGCGTATCTTGATTTATTCAAGATATCGGCAATAGGCCGTAAGGTGGACTAGACATCCACTCTACCTAGGTATCTTGGTAGGTAATGAACGTATAGGTTAGTGCCCTACTACCCTAGGGAGCACGGGTCAAAATACCAAGCGTAGGTAGGCTAACTTGGTAATTGCCTAAGTTAGAATTTTACCTTTTAAATGGTAAATTAGGATATTGGCCTATGGCCAAGATTTGAGTTTCGAAGTCCAAGATGGACTTGGATATGGGTTGTAAGGGTTGGTAATGATTAGAAATAGTCGCCTAGACCTAGTCTTGACCCCGGTTGACCACGGTTGACTTTTTAGACCAAAAGTCAACTATGGGTCAACACTTTACCCAATTTAGTCCCAAATTCCATTAAAATTGGACAGTTGACCAAAAGTCAACTGTTAGTCACCAGTGACCTAGGGTTGACCTAGGGTTGACCAAGAGTTGACCAGAGTTGACCTGTTGACCAAAAGTCAACTGTAAGTCAACTTTCGACCTAGTTTGATTCGGATTGACTTCCAATGTTCTCCCATAACCAAGATTGACCTAACTAGGCTTGTCTTGATCTAGAATGACTTAATATGATTTATTTTGATTTAACTTTACTTCCTAAACATAGTATTGATACGTCTTGTTCTCTATAGGTCCTCGAGACACTGCAGTGGATCCGGTTGACATATTTTATCATCTTACAGACGAGTACATTCTCTGATAACTTATTCCCAATTTATGATAACTGTTATGATTCATGTACTTAGTGTTGATATGCTTATTCCTGACACATGGTTCTCACGGATTGGTATTTCTGGATCCCGACGAGAGATGTTTCTCCTTCTTAGGTTGGGATGTATTGTGCAAGCTCCCTTGTAGCTCTTGCTCAATATATGGTCACTGATTCTATAGAAGGTTCGCTACCTTCTCATTAGAATTCCGTGCAGTGACGTGTCCTATTTGGATCCATTCTACCAGTTGGGGTAGGGGGAGTAGTAGCGTATGCCTGTGATCAGATCCATTCCGTATTCCCGAACAGTGTCAGTCATATACCGCACATATGACTTGCCAGGCCAGTTCTTGACAGGTACCCAAGCCGATCACAAATTGAAACTACTACTCACACACATTGGACATATGGTTTACCTTGACTTGTGTACATTCCATGATTCTGTTCTACTTTCTTGTTCTAGCTCTAGCTCTACAGCTTACCATGCCATGATACATACATGTACACTCCATGATTTATTGTATATGCTCTATTTACAGTCTTATAGCTTTTATTCTATCTTGAGATCTGTTATGAGATATATGTACTCGTTACATCCTGACCGGATATGTTGACAAAATATTACAGATGCTGATGAGGGTGATTGCAGTACCTACTACGGTCCGGATGACGTAGTGGGCTTAGACTTGGTCCAGCAGGGCTTAGCTCCGCCTGACGAGAATTTACCTATTGCTTAGTTAGAGTAGGTTTTTGTACTGGACCTTGTCTCCAGTTATTTTTGAGACTGTATTACATTTTGGATTGTATTAGAGACTTGGACTTGTATATTATTTGTATTTGGACTTGACAGGTTATATTTTATCGTCTTGTTGTCTTTATCTTTATCATCTTAGAGTTGTGATTGAGCACTCATATATATATATATATATATTCATTGCTTGTCCTCCGTTCGGAGTTGACAATATTCTCGACAGGTTTTGATATATATATAAACTGTTGTTAGAGTAGAAAACCTACAGCGTTCCACGCCGTTTTTACGGTGAGGGCTGGGCGTTGTCACGTACACGTGCCCTTATAGTGGGTGCGGGTCGTGACAGAGTATGATGGGAGAGCTGAACTTCTTCCTAGGACTCCAGATCAAACAACACTCAAAGGGAACATTCATCAATCAAGCCAAGTATACGTAGGATATACTGAAAAAGTACGACTTCGATAATGTAAAGCCTATCGGAACTCCAATGGCTACATCTACAAAGCTTGACACTGATGAAGTGGCAAACCTGTCGACCAGCGTAAGTATCGAGGTATGATTGGTAGCTTATTATATTTAACTGCTAGTCGTCCTGATATTATGTTCAGTGTTTGTATTTGTGCATGATACCAGGCAAATCCTAAGGAATCACACCTAAGTGCCGTTAAGCGTATCTTCCGATACCTTAAAGGAACTTCTACATTCGGCTTGTGGTATCCTAAAACCATATTCTTTGACCTGATAGGTTACTCGGATGCGGATTTTGCAGGATGCAAAGTAGACCGTAAAAGTACCAACGTTACGTGTTATTTTCTAGGAAAGGCCTTAGTCTCTTGGTTTAGTAAGAAATAAAATTCTGTAGCATTTTCAACTATTGAGGCTGAGTATATCGCCACAGGACGTTGATGTGCTCAAATTTTGTGGATGAAGCAAACCCTAGTATACTATAATCTGTACTACACTAAGATTCCTATTTATTGTGATAACACTAGCACTATTAACTTGACTAAGAACCCTGTATGTCACTCACGCACAAAACACATTGAGATTCGTCATCACTTTTTATGTGATCACCAACAACACGGGGACATCTGCCTAGAGTTTATTGACACAGATCATCAACTAGCAGATATTTTCACAAAACTACTGGCTGAAGACCGATTTAACATTATGAGGCAAGAGCTCGGCATACTTGAATATTCAGATTCATAATGTAGTATGGTTATTAAATTTATTTTATAACTCGAAACTTTGTAATTTATTTAACGGAAATTATCTTGGATACAAGCCAAAATGGTCCTTCTGTCATACAGGTGTAACTAGCCTGAAGCGATACGGTGCACTAGTCTTCGGACTACCGCTAGCTGGGATCCGGCCCCTACAGCTAACCCAAAGTAATAGAAGTTATTAAATAAAGAAGTACAACAGTTATAAAATTTGAATTTAATCAAATACTGTATTTATGACATTGGAAATACAAGCAGTCGAACTTGGCCCGAACTCTGACCGAGTTTGGACCGAATTCGGACCGAGTTCGGTCGGCGCTGTGCGGATTTCCAGAACCGAACAGCCGGCCCTAGCCTATATAATCCTCTCCTTCTTTCAACTTTTCTCCATCCTTCCACCGAAAAAAACCCTCTTATACTCCAAAGAACTTCTCCTCCTCCTTCCTTTCAAGCTTTCTCAGGAGTCTAGCGGGTCATCTTCTCCATCATCTTCCTCTTCTTCGAAGGTATTCATTTATCCTTTCCTTCTCATCCATGACACCTAAGCACCAAAAGAGAAAGGTTGATGCCTCACAAGCATGATCATCCTCCTCTGACCATGTTCCCACTAATGTCTTTAGTCCAGCTAGACCTACGGGATCTGATGATTATGATTCCGGTCTCTTTTCTAATAAAGAATTTTCCAACCTTTGGTTTGACTCTTTTTCTGGTCGTAGAATTTGTGCTGGAGCACGTGTAAACTTTACCACATCTTGTCTGAATATGCTCCCACTTTCGACCGTCTCGACTTTCGTGACTTTTTCGAAGTAGCTGAGAATATTAATGATAATGCTGTCCGTATGTTTTACTGCAACCTGCAAGTAAAAGATAACGGAAATTTCTATTCTTGTGTTGCTGGGCAAGAACTAGAATTCTGTGCCACCGACATCAGTGAATATTTTCATGTTCCTGATGTAGGTGAAGCTTTAGTGGACATTCATCACATTCAATTTCCTGAAGGTGTCACCTTTGATTCCTTCAAAGAACTTTTGTGCCATCCCAAACCTGTTCCTAGAAGAGTGTACTCCAAGCACCTCAACCAAAACTTCTATGAACTCCATAGATTTGTTTTCCTCCGTTCTTCTTCCAAAGAAGGGATCCTCTGATGAGATTACCTTCCTGGAATTGTCAGCCATGTACCACATTCACTTTGGCATTCCATTTTCTGTTCCCAAGACTATGATGGCTTGGATGCTTAACTGCAGAAATGCAGGATGCAACCTCGTCTATCCTATGCATTTGGCTTCTATCTTTAGGAGGTTTGAAATTGATCTTCAAACCTGTCCTTACTCCTCCACTGCCATTGAGGTTAGTAGGTCTAGGTTATATCCTACTCCTCCTCTGCCTCCTAGTGTTGAGCCTATTCCAGATGCTGACCCCGAGGCTCCTCCTGCTGCTGCTGCTCCAGCCCCTGCTCCGGGTTTTGACCCTGGCTTCTATCAGCGCTTTGATGATTTCGTTGTCCTCTCTGCGCAACGACATCAGGGCTATCTTGACTCAGAGTTCCGTAATATCACCCAGGCTCAGGTGTCGCGGAACAACATTGCTGATCTTCACTGGAGTCTGTCTCATGATCCCTCACATCCAGTTACCATACTTCATCACCCCAGCTTTCCTGGACCCAGGTTCGACGATGAGACAACATTTTCTCACTTCGATCCTACTGCTGCATATTTTCCACCGGATGCTCCTGGAGGTGATGACACTCCGATGTGATGAGGACTTGAGCTAGTGGATTTTTGGATAGGGTCTGAGAGATGATGATCTCTGATGTAGTTTTTTTTTATGTCTAAACGTTACAGTTAGACATTTATTAGCAGATTATGATGGTTGTATCTTTCTTTTATGCATGACATTTTCAGTATTCCACTACTAGTTATTTCTTTTATGCACTTGTTATTTGTGGCAAAATGTTGTTATTTGGTAATCTCTCTGGAATTACTTTGTCTGTTTGATGAACATTGTTGGCTTCACACACTACGGGGGAGCCAAAACCATTTTTTCATTGACAAAGGGGGAGAAAGAGCGCAATACCAAAATCAACAATCAAAGAAAGCATACAAAAACCATTTTTTAAGGTAATTTTATTTGTTCTATTTAGATATATTTTGGTATAGAATCAAGTTTGTCAATTATCAAAATGAGGGAGATTGTTGGCCCATTCCATGGTCACACCCGATTTTAATAATCGACATAAACTTAAGTCAATACACAAAATATACGAACTGCTGCTAATCATTTCAGGTCTTGTGAAATCAATATCAACAAGCATACTACTACACCAGCAAAGCACGTAAATCATCAGTATGAAGAGTACTTTCATTGGAATCTAGTCTGAGTCATTTTATAATTTATTATGTATTTTATCTTTATTGAGTCTAGGATATAAATTGTAAGATCGACGGAATAATACTGGCTTAGGTTAATCATAAGTCCACTTTTCCATACAGCCTACCCATCCATATTTCACCTATCAAAAATTCTATTTCCATTCTGCAACAATATTTGATAAATATTTAACATTTTACTAAGACAGAACTCAAACCGAGTTCGGCCCGAGTTCGGTCAGTTTAAATTTAAATATTTGTTGTCTCCAAATCTGCATGCAACGTTCATCTGCGAAATCTTTGCATCAGAACTCTGCCAGAACTCTGCCCGAGTTCGGTCCTAGAAAACACCTATAAATAGAAGAGAATTTCTTATTCCAAATCACTCATTTAATTCATCTTCTCTTCTCTCTTCAATAAGTGTTTTTATCCGATCAAAAGTTTTCATATCATACCTACACTTCTCTTAGCCAAAAGCCATTAATATCTATTTCGATCTAGAGTCTTTTGGTTCTCAAGAGTTGTAAAGAGGTTGTTCAAAGTACAAAAATTATCTCTGTTGTGGAGCCGGTCGTGCGCTTGTCACCAAGCACGGTGTTGTAAAGTTGGTCGTGCACTTGTCACCAAACACGGTGTTGTGAGAGACTGCAAGCTCTCAATTAGCTTGTGCCTTAGTGGATTAACATCGAGCAAGAGTACTCGAGACTGGATTAGTCCTCTCAGAGGGATACCAGTATACATCACTGTGTCACTGAGTTTGATCTCTCTATCTCTTGCTACATTTATTTACTGTCTCTTATTCACTGCCATAGTTATCTGTTTATAATTTTTAAATTGGTGATTATTTTTTGTTGCACTCGCACTCACTCTATTCACCCCCCTCGAGCAAAAAATGGGAGTGATAAACTTGTAAATAATTTTAAAAAATTTGGGATGCCCTCAAGTAAAACTTGAGGTGCCAATAGAATTTGCCATAAATAAAGACCAAACTCTTATCTATTCGCTTACTAACCTTGGATAGGCTTGCAAAATTCGACAAGGAAATTCCAGGGCAGGGATGCATGTTGTCTCAAGGATTTTTCCTGCAATCTTATGTTGTGACAAGAAATTTTTGGACAAAAATTTCTGAGTAATGTACAGCTACATGGCCTGTTTGGCAATGTAAACAGAATATGCTGGGCTTACCGACTAGGCACTGCCGCACCGCTGCAATCTCATGACTACCTTCGAGGAATTATCGGCGCTTTGTACTAGGGGAAGCATCTGGTTTCACAAATCTTGCCTTATGCTTCTTTCGACAGTTTGACACATTTGGAGGGAGGACAACCGAAGGATATGTGAAGGCCTAAGAACATCATATATCGGGGTCATACATAACATAGAAAATAATTTTGCAAAATTGACTTCTGTCCGAGTCAGGTCAGGCAGGGAGGGGACAAATGTATACTACTAAGGCCATCTCCAATGGAGATTTTTAAAAATTGAATTTCTATCCTACTTGGAATTGTACTGTAAGAAAATTTTATATCGTAGTTGGCAGAGTTTATGTTGCATCCAAAAATAATACTCTCCAATAGTTCTCAATTTCTATGATACATGGCGTTGCTTAATATTAAGATGGATAATATTAAATGAAGAATTTTATGATTTAGAAAGTGGAGCCCAATATTAAGATAGAAAATTTCTCTGAGAGTTTGTACATGTAGAAAGAAACCCTCGTATAAATTTTCCATTCTACATCATCAGTAAGTAGGATAAAATTGGAGTAGAAATCAATGTTGGGAGATTTTTTTTTTTTTTTCTAAAAGAAAGTTTCTACCTTGAAAGTATGGAAGATAAAAAACAAAAAAAAACCCATTGGAGATGACCTAATAATGCAATTCCTTAAACACCACCCCCCGCCCCCCCCCCCCCCCCCCCCCCCCCCCCCCCCCCCCCCCCCCCCCCCACACCCACACCCACACACACACCCCCACCCCACCACCCCCACCCCCGACCAGGCTGGATGCATGCTGCGCTCCCACTGGAGGTAAGCAACGTTTGCGCACGTACACGTCGGAGCGCACATATATATTGACCAGGCCTAGCCTGGAAACAGCCAACCCAAAATTTTGGGTAAAGACTTCTTGTTCCATGTTCTTATACCTCCTCATTTATCACATAAGATTGCTTGCACAAGAGAGAGCCTATTCATAATGTTCTTTTACCTGCTAACTCAGTTGGAGGTGTACTCTATATGAGTAGAGTAATGACAAGAGAAGGAAAAAAGAAAAAGAAAAAGAAGTTTATTTATTAACATTAAAAGAAGGTACCAAGTCATACACACAAATATTAAGAAGGTTTATGGCCCTTTGCCTTTTGGAAAGCATCATAACAATTGAGTCTTGACATTTTGGACTCAGGTTACTGGTAGTTGTAGGATCATCACGGAATCGGAGCCTTCATTCCTTGAGTAGGTTGACGCAGAACCCTAGTGAGAAACTCTCCAAGAGCCCATATTGGAAATATATTTCGGTACGATGGATAGGTTATCATGCACCTATCAAGAAACATTCCCATAATTTCCTGCAATATGGGAAGCAAAGAAAACATTTTATACAAGTTAAATTGCAAGTAGTTTCGGTAAGCTATATTAATGTCCACATATGCATCACATAACTGACCATTGTACAGTTCCTAACATATAACAATTTTGTCGAAGACTGGTTCAAGAAAACGACCACTGTTGACCTCTAGATCATCAAGTTTTGGTGGTTGTGACGTTGGCGATTATTGTTGGTCTGTTGTTGCTTTATCCTTCTTTGTTGTAGACTGTTAATTTCCAAATTAAGAAAATACTGCATTTCTTTGTATTTTGAAATCTGAAGATCTTGGTTTCACAGACAGAAACTACAGCAAATCTGTACTAGTTTGCTTCAACTAAACACCGGTTTGCATTTTACTATATATCATGTACAAATTCTATGTCCCCTTTGCTACCACGAACCCCTTTTTTTGTTATCTTAATACACTGACACCTTTGGCATCGTCTGTTACTTCCGGGACGTGATTTTAAGATGAAAAACAGAGTTTGGTAACACTTCGAGGAAGGTGCACAATTGAGAGTCCGGAGGATTCATAGATACGAAATCAAATGTAACACTTCGAAGAAGGCACAAATGAATTTCGTAGCAGCAGCGACGAAAGCCCACAAATAATTTCTAATTAGATGAGAGAAGATCTCGTTCTTCCTCTTAAACGTATTGCGATTGAGATAGAACGAGTTACATGTGGAGAAGAGATGAACAGAAGAAGAAAAAGGCCTGCTGAGGTGACGGATCACCGGAACTCAAAGCTAGATTTGTCTCACACGATCAGCTTCCAGGAACCAGTAAGTTCGAAGATGAGCTACGGAACACTGTCGAATTGCTCTTCTGACTTCTCGGATGGACAGAACTCTCTCTATTTCTCTCTTTCTCTGCTCTCTGAATTTCGTAAGGAACTTCTACAACGAGAGAGAACAGAGAAACTTATATAGTGTCAGTCCAGTAACCGTCCAGTATGCGAAATGTTCGGGACGTGGTAATGCGGATCCGTGAATGGAGGCACCGTTATTGAACGTTTCGAAACTGTTCAGATCGTGAATAGACACGACAACGCTTATAGGCGCGCGCTACAGCAATTTGCGCCAACTGCGTCCGTGCGCACTCGCACACCCGCGCACAGCGCATGCTGCACGCACTGCGCACAAACTGCCGTGCCATCTGGCCTCTGCGTTGCCGATCGCGCAACGGATCGTGCGGCCAGTTCATTGGGCCACGCCAATGGGCTGCACCATCTGGTCGTATCATCAGGCCGCGCCATCTGGTCGCACGAACTGTCCGCACGACCCGTTGCGCGATCGGACGTGCAGAGGCTCGCGCAACGAGCGCAACTAAAGCACACTATGCGTCTAGTGACGATGCTACGTGCAAAGTGCGCCAAAAAACGTTATATTACGCCTTATGAGCCCGAGTCCGAGTCTGAGTCCGAGTCCGTATCTAAGAAATTAATTCCAAGAGCATGACAAAAAGTATTAATGCTTTAATGTGGAGCTTTATCCTTACCTCCTAAAAAAATCACTCACATGGTCCCCACCTTAGGGTCACCACCCCATGTGCATACCTCAACACCACACCTTGTATTATATTGAGATACACAACTTGGTGCATTTTCGATGTCGGACTAAAGAACTAGGCATGAAATGAGAGCAAGCTCTCTACATGTCAAGGAAAAGCTCCAACAATCTCCCACATATCTCAACATATGGGTTTGAGTGTTCCCACAGTAACTGTCCAACATACATTAGGATGGATTTCGCTGACGACTTGAATCTTCCTGCATGGGTCAAATAACAGTATGATACAAGAATGGACTAAGTCTTGAAATCTGCACCGTAACTGCAATTCTTTTCACTCACACAATATAGTCACATGTGCTTCTGATTGCACATTAAAGGCCCTGTGCCAGCCTGGTTTCGGTGTATGTATTTTGGGCGTCTACAAGTTTTACCCTCAAGAGACGGCTTGTTATCTCTGTTCATACACTCTAGGTGAGTTCTTTATAAAGAGACATGGCATAAAGCCTTGCGCTTTCTTGCGGTGCTACGCTGCTATGACATGGCTTAAAGTCGAGGCATTACCCCTACCTGGATACCTCATCGTAGTGTCATACTACTGTAGCATGCGGTCACAAGCCTCTCTGTAGTGCCAAACTACCCAGCATGAAGCCTTGCGCTTCCTTGCGATGTTACGCCGCGATGACATGACTTGCGTAGCCGAGGCTTTAGTCCTACCTGGGTATCTCTTCGTGGTGTCATGCCACAGGTAACATTTGGACACCGTCCCCTTTGTAGTGCTGTCTACAACTCTTTGATCATACAACGTTAGGCTACCTGCCTATATGCGGTGCTACGCCGCTGTGACGGCTCGCAAAGCCAAGGCATTATCCTTACCTGGGAACCTCATGGTGGAGTCACCCCATTGTAGTATGGAGTTGTAGCACTCCTTTGTAGTGCTGTGCTACCGCGCTTCTTGTAAACGACAACAAGCATTCACTCTGCTTGAGAACTCATTAAGGCATTTAAGCCATCCTCTCTACAGGATCTGTTCTCCGCAGAAAACATATAGTAGACAACAGTGGTTATGGGTCTGTATCTCTTCCATGTCCTAGAGGATATGTACCAACTATTCCTAATACTTTTCGAGTTAGTGGTCCTCCACTGAACCAAAAGTTAGATGCCTAGTAGATTTCTCTTTGAACTAATAGCATAAAACTTTATGGTAGGATTACAATAACACAATATCAGAGTGCCTTCAAGTCCATTTTACTTGTTGTGTCTTCGACCAGCTGGCACTTGAGGCCATTTATGAACGGATCCGCCAGGTTCTCCCGACTTCGAACATCAATCACTGCAATGACACCTCTCTTGATGAGATCGTGCACTGCTATGTGCTTTAGCCGCACAGTTCTCTTCTTCCCGTTGAAGAGGTCATTCGATGCCACCGCTACAGTCGCCTGGTTGTCGCAGTATATAAGTATCGCCGGTATCTGTGCCCCAACTAATGGAAGATCATACATGAGCTCCCGAAGCTATTCTGCTTCTTCTGGTGCGGAATCAAGTGCTAAGAACTCAGATTCCATGGAGGAACGAGAGAGCATAGTCTGCTTCTTCGACTTCCACGATATAGCAGCTCTACCCATACAGAAAATGAATCCACCTGTGGATCTCTCGATCTCCACCTCTGAGCACCAGCTCGCATCAGTGAAGCCTTCTACTACGGACGAATCTCCGCTGTAGTACAGTATATATGTCTGAGTTTTTTGGAGATATCTCATTACCCGTTTTACATCTTTCCAGTACTCAACGCCTGGGTTGCTCGTGAATCGACTTAGCATTCCTACTGCGAAAGCTATGTCAGGCCTAGTAGCAGTAGTAGCGTAAATCAAACTCCCGATGACGCTTGCATACTCCAGCTGCCTGACGCTTTCCTTCGAATTCGGCTCCAGCTTCAGGTCACACATGTAAGGTGTATCGATCACTGGAAGATCTTGATACCGTAGCGTGTGATCTTCTCAATATAATGAGACTGTGACAACACTAGTCCAGTGTCCGTCCGGATAATATTGATGCCTAAGATCACATCAGCTTCCACCAAGTCCTTCATACTGAACTTGGTCGAGATGAACTTCTTTGTATCCGTGACACAACCAATATCCGTACCTAGGATCAACATGTCGTCCACGTACAGACAAACGATCACACCTCTTCCATCAACGAACTTCTTATAAACACACTTGTCCGTTTCGTTGACCTTGTAGCCATTTGACCTTATAATCTTGTCAAACTTCTCATGCCACATTTTGGGAGCGTGCTTCAAACCGTACAAGAATTTTACCAACTTGCAGACTTTGTCTTCAAGACCCTTGACGACAAATCCTTCTGGCTGTTGCATGTAAATCTCAGAAATGCTGTCCTTACATCCATCTGATGTATCACCAACTTATGTATTGCTGCGAAAGCAATTAACATTCTAATGGTGGTCATCCAGGCTACTAGAGCATACGTGTCGAAATAGTCGATCCCCAGCTTCTGAGAGAACTCCTTGGCTACTAGCCTAGCCTTGCCTTGAACATGTCAATGATTCCATCTGCTTTCATCTTCTTTTTGAAGATCCATTTGCATCCGATAAATTTTGCTCCTTCAGGAAGATCAACAAACACCCAAGTGTTATTGGAGGTGATTGAATCAATTTCATTGTCGATCGCCTCCTTCCAGAAAACAACGTCTCTGGTCTTCATCGCCTCATTATTGTTAAGCGGATCTGCTTCCACATGATAGGTGACAAAGTCATCTCCGAAGTTCTTCGGTCTCCTCACTCGCTTAGTTGACGGTTCAGTGAGTTCGGCTTCAAGCGTTGTCTCCTCTACAACAACTTCTTCTTGGACTACATTTTTATTGGAAACTTCAATTTCCCGCGCACCCTCATTATTCTCCGAAATGTCCGCAAGAACAATGTTCTCGTGTCTTACAAATTTATCTTCAAAGTATACTGTATCGCGAGATTCAATGATATGATTTGATTCTATATCAAGAAATCTCCGAGCATCATTCTTCTCGGAATATCCCAAGAAGATCGTATTCGTAGTCCTTGTCCCGAGCTTCTGAATCTTCAGAGCTGGGAGCTTTATATATGCCAAACACTTCCACACTCGAATGATATTCAAGTTAGGTCCGACTTTAAACTAGAGTTAATGAGGAGTGATGTCAGAAGTTGCATACGACACTCTATTCAGAATAAAAGTGGCTGTCAATGTAGCTTCTTCCCAATAGCATTTTGGAAGACCCGCAGTCAACAGCATTGAGTTCATCATTTTTGTCAATGTTCTGTTTTTCCTTTCTGCTACTCCGTTAGATTGAGGAGAATACAGAGCAGTAGTCTCGTTGATGATTCCATGTTCTTTGCAGAACGATGCGAATTCATGGGACCGATACTTTCTGCCTCGATCACTTCTTAATCTCTTGAGTTGTTGTCCAGTTTGCCGTTCAGCTTCGGTCCTGAACTCTTTGAACTTCTCGAACGCTTCGTCTTTAGACTTCAGCAAGTAGACGAACACATATTTTGAGAAGTCATCGATGAATGTTACGAAATACTTCATCCCGACTTTTGTAGAGAATTATTTGAAGTCATAGTTATCGGAGTGTACCAACTCCAGAAGATCTGTGCTTCGATTAACTCGATGAAAGGGTTTCTTTGTGATCTTCGTCTGAGCACACACTTCACATTTCTCTACCTTACCCCCACATTTGGAGATAAGTCCTAAACTAGCAATTTTGTTTATTCTTTTACAATGAACATGTCCTACTCTATTATGCCACAACTCAAGAGTATAATCAGAATGATCGACAGCATTAATTTCATTAAACTGAGTTGCAAGCTGAAGTTTAAACATCCCTTCGGTATAAAAGGCTTTTCCGAAGTAGGTTCCTTTTCTGGACATCACCATCTAGCCAGCATTGATGTTCATCTTTAGGCCTGCGTTACAGAGTATACCTCCAGAGATCAGGTTCTTTGCAATAACATGTACATGCTTCACGTCTTGAAGCGTCACAGACTTCTCTGAAGTCAGCTTCAATATCACCGTCCCGATCCCTTGCACTTCAGCTTGTGACTGGTTCGCCACCAGAACATTTTCAGAGGTTGGTTTGTACGTGGTGAACCATTCCTCGCTAGAGCAGACATGGCAAGTGGCACCAGTGTCTACGAACCAGTCAGAGTCAGCCCCCACTGCAGTGACCTCAGCAATCATAGCATTATGTCAGTAACCATGAAAATCTTACTAGGCTTATGTTGCTTTGACTGTTTGGGCTTGGATCTGCAGCCACTTTTGTAATGGCCCTTCTTGCCACATTTAAAGCAAGTCACATTGGACTTTGGCTTCTGGTGCTTGAAAGAAGACCCCTTCACTTTCAGATTAGTGAAGTCCTTCTTGTGGTGGAAAGCCACATGCTTTTTCTTGGATTCCTTCGTCTGGACTAAGTTGGCCTTAGCCATCTGCTTGGACAGAGTGTCCAACTTCAGTTGAGTCCTCATCTGGTCCTCAACATAAATTTTTTGCAGGAGATCTTTCAGACTGATCTCCAGTTTCTTCCTATGCATATTTGCATAGAATTTGCTCCATCCAGCAGGAAGCTTGGAGACGATCCCTCCAATAACGAACTTGTCAATGAGGGGCATCTCCTCATCTTCCAATTTCTGACACAACTTCAGGAATTCCTTCACCGGAGGCAGCATCGTCTTATCGTCTTCATAGAGCCATTTGTGATATTTTTCGACGATGAATATCTTGCTCTTGTTCTTGTTATTTTCATACAGTTTTTCCAAAAGACTCCCATAACTCTCTGGCATTGGTCTTCTTTGAGTAAGATTCTGCCAGAGAGTCCTCCATAGCATTGAGGATCAGAAGCATACATAGGCTATTTTTTCTCTTCCATTTGGACTTTTTGGCAGTAGCAGCAGCAACCGCGTCCGCAATCCCACCTTCTAGAACCTTCGGTTCGTCCTCAGATAATACGTAGTCGACATCCACGAGTTGAAGATTGAGGCTAACCTTCCTCTTCCAGATTTGGTAGTGCTCTCCATCGAATTTCTCTAACTTGTTAAAGTTGGAATCGATGAGTGAAGCACGAGAGTTTTCCATCTTATAAATCTGGCTTTGAGATTGTTACTCCCGGGACGTGATTTTAAGATAAAAAACAGAGTTTGGCAACACTTCACGGAAGGTACACAACTGAGATCCCGGAGGATTCAGAGATACGAAATCAAATGTAATACTTCGAAGAAGACACAAATGAATTTCTTAGCAGCAGCGATGAAAGCCCACAATGAGTTTCTGATTAGATCAGAGAAGATCTCGTTCTTCCTCTGAAACGTATTGCAATTGAGATAGAACGAGTTATAGGTGGAGAAGAGATGAACAAAAGAAATAAAAGGCCTGCTGGGGTGACGGATCACCGGAGCTCAAAGCTAGATTCGTCCAACACGATCAGCTTCCAGGAACCAGCAAGTTCGAAGATAAACTGCGGTACACTCTGTCGAAATGCTCTTCTGACACCTCGGATGGACAGAACTCTCTCTACGTTTCTCTCTTTCTCTGCTCTCTGAATTTCGTTAGGAACTTCTACAACGAGAGAGTAGAGAGAAACTTATATAGTGTCAGTCCAGTAACAGCCCAATATGCGAAACGTTCGGGACGTGGTAATGCGGATCCGTGAATGGAGGAACCGTTACTGAATGTTTCGTAACTGTTTATATCGTGAACAGACTCGACAGCGCTTATAGGCACGCGCTACAGCAATTTGCGCCAATGCGCACCCGCGCACAACGCGTACAGCGTGCGCTGCACGCACTGCGTGCAAACTGTCGTGCCAACTTGTCGTGTCATCGTGCCACGCCATCTGGTCGCACCATCGGGCCGTGCCATCTGGTCGCGCTATCGGGCCGCGCCATCTGGTCGCACGAATTGGCCGCACAAATTGTCCGGGTCACGCGAACTGGCCGCGCGAACTGTCCACACGATCGGCGGCGCAGAGGCTCGCACAACGAGCACAACTAAAGCGCACTATGCGCCAAGCGACGATGCTACGTGCTAAGTGCAAAGTGCACCAACAAAATGCTATATTACGCCTCATGAGCCCATTAGCCCATGAGCCCGGGTCTGAGTCCGATTCTGAGTCTGAGTCCGAGTCCGAGTCGCTAATCCCCTATGGGACTTAGCTACTAAGAAATTAATGCCAAGAGCATAAAAAAAGCATTAATGCTTTAATATGGAGCTTTATCCTTACCTCATAGAAAAATCACCCATATGGTCCCCACCTTAGGGTCACCACCCCATGTGCATACCTCAACACCACACCCTATATTATATTGAGCTACACAACTTGGTGCATTTTCGATGTGGGACTAAAGAACTAGGCATGAAATGAGAGCAAGCTCTCTACATGTCAAGGAAAAGCTCCAACATCGTCATCATCTACGTCTTCTCCTATCAGAATGAGGTTGCCTATGGAGCAAGAGGAAATAGGATTTAACACTTGTTATGATTGGTTGCCGACATGACTTCAACATTCTATGTTGATACCAAATTCCTTTGCATATGCATGAGAGGCACGTGCTATAAAACCTAGGCGCATAGGACCTAGCTTTTAAATTTTAGTTTAACCTCATACAATATAACTAATAGCACCCTCTAAGTTCTCCTAGAGCATAAAATTAAACAAATGTTTCATTTCCCACTAACTTCACTTCTAATCGAGGAGTCGTCAACTTCGGTTAGGGAGATTGCTACAGGTTGGTGAGTGATCTCAATTGTAACCTTCTGTTTTTCTTCTATCTTGGATGGCGAAGTCCTAAGAGCAAAGTACGAATTTTCTCTTAAATTTTCTTGTGGACAAGTACCCCGAATCTCCACTTTTGTGCTTTGTGCCTCCACCATCACCCCAAATATAATTTCTTAATTAGGAAGCCCTCAAATAAGAATCATATTACACCTAAAATAGCTCATCAATTATCATATTTTAGATCATAATAGGATTTTCTAAAATAAGAATCCTATTATATCTAAAATAACACAACACCAATTATGGACATCCAAATCAAATCAAATCAAATCAAATATTTAATAAGGTTTGGATTCCACAAGTATGTTGTTACCAAATCCAGACTGGACTCCAACATGGTAGACTGAGGGAATTGAAAGAGATGATAGTGGTGGCTGATGTAATGGTGATCCAAAGTTTGTTTGTAGTGAGGGAGGGAGATGCAGGAGAATGTCATGCCGAGGATAGGGAAGGAAAATAAGAACATGTTGAATATTTAGAGGCAAAAATATCCAAACAAAGTCATGTGAGAATCAACGGAAGGCAATCAAAGGGTAGTTAAATCAAAACCAGTAAAGATCATGGTAGCAAACTGGACCAAAAATTGGTATGAAATTGCAAGGTACAAAATGGATGCAAGTGAAAGGTATTTAAGTGTAAATTAGACTAAATTAGTGTGACACAGCAAATGTTAAATGTGTATTATTAATTTAATTTGTAGGCAAGTATGTTTCCTAAATTATTCCCAAATGGGAGGTAAATATAATGTTTTACAAGTCATACCATATCATGTCAAATGACTAGATTTTAACATATTTGACACAGCAATGCCCTTAACTTTTAAATATTTATAGTTGTAGAGGAGTAAGTAAGAAAATTGTAAGTGTTAAGGGCATCACTTGCAATTACAATGACAAATGAATAAACATTTTTGGTATTTATACGCTCATGTAACATTGATAAATTTTTTGAATGTAGTATATTAGTACAAGAGAGAATTATTTGCATTAAGATATATTGGCAACTCTAGAAGTAGCCTGGATACTAAAAATGTAACTTTTCTTTTGCTAAAACTTTGTGAAGTATTAGAATATTAACCAAGGATCCCGAAAGGCTTCTTTAACAAACAATATATTCATTACGTACTCTAATACCCCGGTTTAGACTGGTATATTTATAGTTGGTAGAGGAGTAAGTAAGAAAATTGTAAGTGTTAAAGGCATCTCTTGCAATTACAATGATAAAAGAATAAACATTTTTGGTATTTATACGGTCATGTAACATTGATAATTTTTTTGAATGTCGTATATTAGTACAAGAGAGAATTATTTGCATTAAGAATATATATTGGCAACTCTAGAAGCAGCCTGGATACTAAGATGTAACTTTTCTTTTGCTAAAACTTTGTGAAGTATTAAAATATTAACCAAGGATCCCGAAAGGTTTCTTTAACAAACAATCTATTCATTACATACTCTTAAGACCTCAGTTAGACTGGTATATAATAAAAAGTTACTACTTACTTGTTGAGGAAATTCGCCATCCTCCAACTGCATATTAATCAACGCTTTTGCTGCACGATTCAGAGGCTCTATATCTCTGTCAGCCTGCAAGATTAACAAATGTTAAGATATGTGATCTGCTATTAGAATGTCAAACCAATACAGAAAAGGGGCATGACTTCAATGCCCACCCGCAACAACACAGACCCAACTCAACAACATCACATGATTAGAGCAACACAAGGGCCATTACCAGAAGCCCATCTTAATTCCCTTAGTTATCCGAGCACTGACACGAACAAACTACTCGGACACCGAATTATGACGCCTAGCTCTTTGTCTAACCAAAGGTGGCCTTCTAGGCCTTCTTCCTCCAAGGAGAGGAAGCAAACTCTCGTGCCCGTCCTGCTCAGATCTAGGCCTAATTTGATTTAGAGTCGTCCTGAAGATAAATGTGCATTTTCCATATCCTTCCAAACCCAATAATCCTCTGTGCCCGTCCTGTCAATGTCTACCATTCAAATCTCCGCAGCATGAGCCGCCTCAATCAGACGATCATGAAAATTCCAGTCTCCCTCCTGGATAAGGCAGCTAACGACCTCAGTGCATCCCCTTAGCTCATAAGAATGCCATCCCTCCCTCTCGATCCTGAAATTTCCAGTCTCCCTCCAGTCTGACCATAATGTTCCTATTGCTAATTGAAAGGATGTCAAATCATGTACCAAATATTCCATGTCAAACATTCTCTTACGAAAATTTCTCTCCTATTTTTTTTTCCCTTTACTTCACAATTGTCGTGTAAAGAAATTTCAGAGAATGTACAGGATGCTCTACATATTCCTGAGTGGAAGAAAGCAAGTAGCAGGGGCGGCCCTGGCCCAGGGCAGGCCGGACGACGGCCCAGGGCCCCCTGACGAAAGGGGGCACCAACATAAAACTATCTACAATAGAACTAGTATATAACATGTGTCCTTTTTTTTTTTTAATAAAAAGCATTGTGGTGTAGTGGTTATAATGCTAGACTTATATGTAGGAGGTCCTTGGTTCAAATCTTGACTACAACAAAATTTTGTTTTATTTATACTTTTTTATATACTATGTATAGGGGTCCATTTTGGAAGTTTTGCCTTGGGCTCCCATTAGCTCAGGGCCGGCACTGGCAAGTAGTGGATATGTCAGAGGAGAAAAAGACATTTGGATGCAAATGAGTGTTCACGATCAAGAACAAGTCAGATGGGATACTGGAAAGATACAAGGTTCGCTTGGTTGCTAAATGTTTCACTCAAACATACAAAATTGAATACTTTGAAACCTTTGTACTTGTAGCAAAGTTAAACACAGTCAAAGTACTCATGTTAATTGAAACCAATTTTGATTGGCATTTCAATAGCTGGATGTGAAAAAGTATTCCTAAATGGAGGCTTGGAGGAAAAAGTTTACATGGATCCACCATTAGTCATTAATAAAAGGTTCGGGTCGAAGTTTTGCATACTGAAGAAATCTTTCTATGGATTAAAATAGCTACCAAGGACCTAGTTCGAAAAGTTCACACGTTCATTAAAGAGTCAATGATATATAAAGGAGCAGACTAATCACACTATGTTCACAAAAACTCCATCCAATGGGAAGATAGTTGTTCCCATAGTTTATGTGGACGACTATTCTGACGGGAAATGATAGGGCTTGAGATAAAACAACTGAAAATGTGTCTTGCCTCGAAGTTTGAAATAAAGGACCTAGGTTCAGTAAGGTACTTTCTTGGAATGGAAGTAGTTCGATTGAAGAAACAAATATTAGTGTGGACACATCATGGTACTATAAGCGCATTGAAAATCTGATCTACTTATCACATACGCGACATAATATCGCATTTGCAATAAGCCTCGTAAACGAGTTCATGCATTCTCCTCATGAAGAACACCTTGACGTTGTATACCGAATTTTGAGATATTTGAAAACCACTCCATAAAAGGGTCTATTCTTCAAAAGGAAAGAACAACGAAGAATTGAGGCATATATAGATGCAAACTGGACAAGCTCGGTCACATATAGAACATCAATATCAGGATATTGTACTTTTGTGTGGAGAAACTTAGTAGCCTGCAGAAGCAAGAAACAAAGTATAGTTGACCAAAGTAGTACAGAAGTTAATACAAATCGATGGCTCGTGGAGTGTGTGAATTATTATGGTCGAGACAGATTCTAAAAGAGTTAAATAGAGATGTGACCATGACTATGAAGTTGTACCGTGACAACAAGGCAGCGATTAGCATTGCACATATCTAGTCCGACATGATAGAACAAAGCATGTTAAAGTTGCACATATTTGTTGCCATTCATACCAACAACACAACAAATAGTTGATATTTTAATAAAGGGATTGTTCAAACACCAAAGAAAGTTTCAAAAAGTGGATCCATACTGGAACCGCAACGAATAGATCACGCTCCAGGGATATGAGCAGATCTCGGCGCTTAATGATGACCATACACCCCTCAAATAGCTAAGGCCCTCCCGCAAGAACATTATCCAGATCCGGATCCTGTGAGAAATGCGCGAAGAAGAAGTCATTCTCACGAGAACATCTTTATTCTCCATGTCGAACACCATACGCTCTGTACATAAGCAAAATGGGAGTACGTTGGTCGGGGGTCGACCATGTATAACGCCAACGTTTGCTTCCATTTTCGAGGATGTTGCCATCACTTCTGCATCCGGACCTGTGTTGTGTGTGCACCATCGTGCATCAACGATTCATCAAAATCTAATCGAAGATTCTCTTCAGTGTTCATGACCTTAGAGAGATCTGCCCAACTCTTTGGTGTGGTCTTGTCCAAGGAGAACTCTCCATTATATATATAAGAGGGAAGTACACTTATTGGGTGACGATCACTCGGGGCCATAGATGACTACGGACAGTGTCAGTATTGCCTCACTTCAGCATTTGAACGACGGGGACCGGACAACAGTGGGTGGAAGAACCACCGTGTGGACATGAGCCAGAGGAGCCTTTGGGCTAGTCTTCTGCCTCAGACCCACTAACCACGGGGACCCATACACAACAAGCGATCTTGATTAAGCATTGACCCCCTATGCCTAGGCACAAGGTCTTCTACCCCCCCCCCCCCCCCCCCCCCCCCCCCCCCCCCCCGACAACCATTGTCCATCTAGCATCCGAGTCTGGCACCTCAGCAATCTGCTTTCCTTTATGAAGAAGGCCCCCATCAGGAGGCCGAGAATCAGTCTCCAACAGAGGATCATCAAGGATGGAGTCATCGCCTATATATATATATATATATATATATATATATATATATATATATATGCGCAAAAAAAAAAAAAAAAAAAAAAAAAAAAAAAAAAATATATATATATATATATATATATATATATATATATATATATATATATATATATTTTATATGCGCAACATGCGTATCTTTGAAGGACTGGCTACTCCGCCAGTAGGAATTCTGCATAATATAGAATTCGATGTATCTGTAATGGCCCCTTAACTGGGGAGAGAGATGTGAGAATAGTGTATTGTAATACCTTTACTGTGATTTTGCGTGGAATAAAATTTACCCTTATTCCAATATATATATATATATATATATATATATATAGAAAAAAATGGAATCGGGAGCAAAGGGGAGCGAGTGATCGGGAAATCCTAGGGGGTGCCTCACATGGGACCCGACGCATCCGGCCAAGGGCGGCACCGGAACCGGCGGAGCTAGAGGTGGTTGCGACGGTGCGGCCACTGGAGCCGCACGCACGGGTGCGGATGCAGGCGCCGGAGCAGCGAACGGCAGGGGGCCGCCTGGGCGGGCTCAAGACGGTGCCGCGGGGGCGGGCTGGCCAGGTCCGTTGCGGACGGGAGAAACTTGCATGTGGGCGGCAACCGGGGGAGGAACGACGGAGGTGGCGGACGTGCCCCTCAACGGTGCTGATCGTTGGGTCCTAGATCTGATGGGACCTCCGGCTTTCCAACCTGGAGCCATGACTAGATCTCAGGGTGGACAAATAGAGAACGGTGGCTGGACGACGGTTACGAGACGTCGCGGGGTAGAAGTGTGGGCAAGGAGGGTGGCGTGTTGCCCCACCTAAAGGTGCGCTACGCCTCTGATAGGAGAACGGGCGATGGTTCGGGGACGCGGAAGATGCCCAATGGCCTCCCCCCCGGACGGGGAAGTGCTGGTGGGAGAACGGTTGGGTGACATCCCAAGACGGCGGCGGCGGATAAAGGGAAAGGGAAAGCTGTTGACTTAAGGGGCCGGGCATAGGGTCCTCCCCACCTAGTGCCGCCACATGGTCCCCGGGGACGTCTCCCCGCCCTGTGGGAATGTTTTGGGCTGACATATGTAAGCCAGTTGGACCCAAATGCCCAGCAACAATGGAGTACGTGCCACCAAAGAAGGTAGGGAGTGG
Organism: Iris pallida; assembly: GCA_029216955.1. Taxonomy (NCBI): domain Eukaryota; kingdom Viridiplantae; phylum Streptophyta; class Magnoliopsida; order Asparagales; family Iridaceae; genus Iris; species Iris pallida. The sequence goes on from JANAVB010033816.1 coordinate 2,439,541, forward strand.
CTTTCGAGCCTCGTTCCCTACAGAGGAGATAGCGAAGGTGACAGCTTTGTGGGAAAACAGGTTGGCCCTGTACGTGCTGGGGAACAAGCCCTTCTTCGGGCAGATCCAGACGTATGCGGCACGTGTTTGGCAGCCTAAAGGAACCATGGAGATATTTGCGAGAGAGAATGGCTTCTAATATGTGAAGTTTGGACTGGCGGAAGACGTCGCCAGGATTATCCAATGAGGACCTTGGACGTTTGATGGCAGGCTGATTATTCTGAAAGAGTGGACTCCGAAACTGCGTTGTGAGAAGGAAGTCTTCAATGCTATCCCTGTTTGGATCCGCTTCCCGGAGTTTCCAGTTAGATATTGGAGCATCCCCTTGCTTATGAGGCTCGCCAGCTTTGTGGACAAACCGATTAAGGCTGATAATGCTATAGCCTTTCGGTCGAGGCTGATGTATGCTCGGATGTTCGTGGAGATCAGTGCTGGTGGAGAGCTCCTGAGTATGTTGGAGTATGAAGTCCCATCTAGAGAGGTTCTAATCCAGAAAGTTGAGTATGAATGGGTACCACCTGCCTATTCACACTGTGCCAGTTTTGGGCACCTCGCCAGTACTTGCCCTACTGGAGGACAGAAGACGGTGACCCCACTAGAGTCAGCTGAGGAACTTGGAACATCCAGAATGATGGAGACTGCTAGCGGGGATAAGAGATGAGGGGGCCCTGCAGGAGGGGGACCGGATGATGGAGGATGCCAGTGGACTGAGCCTGACTATCTCACCCCAGACGGTACACCCAAGTGGGACTATGGTCACTTTCTCCGCACAGAGGAGTATGGTTACCAGAGGCATGACGGCTTCGAGGCAAGAGCATAGAGGAGATGGAGGTACATCTGAGTAGAAAGTTTATAGCAGGAAGAGACATGCTGGCCCTCTTCGTGACGGGCACCCCCGGGAGGAGGGCCGATCGTCTGGCCACGACGAGCCGCTTTGTGTGGACAACCCGGCTTGGGCCCTGATGCTCTCCCAAGCGGTGAACCAGCATACCACCACTCCTGGTTTAGAGGAGGACATGACGTTGACGGACATGGTACCATTCCCGGGTACTGATCTAGAAGGGCTTCAGGGGACCCACCCTCTTAATAATTAATGACGGTTATCGTCTGGAATGTCAGGGGTGCATGCTCATTAGGGAGATATAGAGAGATGTGAGGTCTTGCGCAGAGAGAAGTGCAACATCTCTGTTTTGCTGGAGAATAAGATTAAAGGAGAGAAGACACTATCACGACGGACTCTCCCCCATTGGGCCCAACTACACAATCTGGTGCTTTGCTACATAGCTAGGATCTGGGTCAGATGGAATAGCAACAGCTGGGACGGAAATCTGGTCTTGATGTCGGAGCAGCTGGTAGCCATCTCCTTCTCTAATAAAGGTGGTTTCCGGTTCTTGCTGGGGGAGATTTATGGCCACAATGACAGACGGCGTCGGGAGGGCCTTTGGCAGGATATAGCCAAAGTGGCTGCTACTGCTGACTCCTTGCATCTCCCGCTGCTCTTGATGGGTGATTTCAATGCCTCCTTCACAGAAGGGAGAAGGTGGGAGGCAGACCTGTCCCAGATCAGATCCTGTATGACTTCCAGAGGTGTCTTCTTCAGTCGGGCCTACAAGGCTTGGAACGAACTGGGCACATCTGGACTTGGCATAACAAAGCTGTCACCAACAGAGTTGCTTGTCAGCTGGACAGAGCTCTGGAAAATGGGGAGTGATTCCGTCGCTTCCCAAACTCTGTGGCAGAGGATCTGGCTGCTGGGACGAGCGATCATTCCCCTATCAGGGTCGGCTTCACAGAGCGGCCTACCTGGAAGTCACGACCTTTCCGGTACAACAACAGCTGGTTTCTTTCTGGAGGTTACTCCAAGGCTGTTGGAGAGGGTCTTCTTAGCCAGCAAGGGAGCACGGCTCAGTACCACATGGTCCACATTCGCAAGCGCACAAAGAAGGCTATACGGAGTTGGGTAAAGAGAATGCCCAAGCCTTGCCTGGAAGATAAGGAGGTGGAACTCAGGGCCATCCAGAATTTCATGCAATCCGATATGCTGAATGGGGCCCTAGCGGCAAGGGAGAAGGAACTGATTGGGAAAGTCAACATCCTCCGGTTGCAGAAGGAGATTAGTGCGGCCCAACGCGCTAAATGCTCCTGGCTCAAGGAAGGTGACCGCTGCTCCAAGTTCTTCTATGATATAATCCGGACCAGACAGCACAAGAACGGTCTCTCCCACCTGCTTGATGGTGAGGTCAAACTGGTTGGATAGCCGTCAGAGATCCAAGGGGAGGCTGTCAGGTACTACTCTGAGTTATGCTTTCAGACTGACTATATCTTTGTGTTTCCGAATATCACCATAAAGAAGCTGGTGACGCCCTATGGGAATAGCCACTTACTCGCGCTGGTCTCTTTGGAGGAGGTGGAGGCTATCATCATGAAGGCGGACCCCAACAAGGCCCCGGGGCCAGATGAATTTAGCAGTAGGTTCTACAAACGCCACTGGGATACCTTGAAGGTTCCGGTGCTTGAGGCAGCCCAGGAGTTCTTTTCGGAGAGGAAGTTGCTGAAGGAGCTAAATCATACTTTCCTGACCCTATTGCCTAAGAAAGAAGGAGCGACTTCGCTGGCGGACTTTTGGCCTATAGCGTGCTGTAATTATGTCTACAAAATAATTACGCACCTTATGTGCCGGCGCATGGAGGGGATTTTGCAGGACTTGGTCTTTCCGAACCAGGCGGCTTTTATTAAGGGGAGATCGATTGCAGAGCACAGTCTTCTGGCGCATGAGATGGTAAGAGGCTTCAATAAACCAGGAGGGGAGAAGGCGTGTGTGAAACTTGATCTGAGGAAGGCCTATGACATGGTCAATAAGGACTTCTTGTGCCACCTGATGTTAGCCATGGGATTCGACGAGCGGTGGGTAGCAAGGATTAGAGAGTGCATCTCGACTCCTACATTCTCTGTCCTCATCCAGGGTACTCCGTATGGGTTCTTCCACAGCAACAGAGGACTCTGACAAGGCGACCCTCTGTCCCCTTACCAGTTCACACTCGTCATGGAGTACTTCACCTGCCTGATGGATATGGCGGTTCACAGTAGGACGCTATTGTTCAAGAGAATCGAGCCCCCTGTCACTCATCTCATCTATGCTGATGATCTCCTGGTCTTCGTCCAACCCTCTATGGAAGGAATGACCACGATCTCTGGGATTATGGGAGAAATGGATAAACTCTCCGGACTACAACTGAATCGCGAGAAGAGCCGTGTCTACTTCGGCTCCCTCTGCTCACTGAAGGAGGAACGTGCGGAAGCTCTGGGTGTTGATAGAGGCATCCTTCCGATAAAATATCTAGGGGTGCCCCTGACAGTCAATTATGCGAGGGATATGGACTGTCACAGTCTGGTGGAGTATGCCCAGAGGAGGGTCGAAGGGTGGCAGGCTGCCGGCATGTCGTTTGGTGGGCGCATTGAGCTAGTTAGATCGGTCATCTCGGCACTGGTTATGTTTTGGCTCCAGTCTATTCTAGTCTATGTCGCCACCATCTGGAAAGTGGAGAGCATTTGCGCCAATTTCATCTGGAGAGGGGGCATGCATGCGATCTCTTAGGAGCAGCTCTGCTGCCCTCGGGAGGAGGGAGGGGTGGGACTTAGATCCCTATTGTCTGTCAGGGAGGCATCTGGTCTGAAGCTGGCATAGAGGTTCACAAAGGTGGGTCGTTATGGGCTGATTGGATATCCAATCGGTATATGAAGGGGGGCAACTTATGGACATGCTCCCGCAACAACAACCACTATGTCACTTTCAAGCATATTCTGCGACACAGAGCTGTACTCAAATCATCCATCCGGAGGATTATGAGAGATGGAGCTGGGATTGACCTCTGGCGAGATCCATGGTTAGAGCGTCAATCTCTGATAGATATACTGGGGGACCGGACACACAGGGAGGCTGGTAGGGGATTGACTTGCCAGCATATTATTATAAATGGAGTGTGGAGACCAGAGGTATACCGCTATACTTTGGAGCTTGAAGAGGCTATCCGCACGGTTGATATTGATCCGTCAGCCAGCAGACTGTTGGACCTGGAATCCATCGGGAGCTACTGGAGATACCGGGGAGTTCCGGTTTATTAGCTGCTATAACCTTGTGCGTCGTACTTCTCCTACTGGTGCGGAATATGACTTCATCTGGTGCAAGGGATTGGCCCGCAAGATGCAGTTGTGTGTTTACAGGTTGCTGCTTGGTCGTCTGCTGACAAGGGACAGACTCATCTCCTTTGGGATCCAAGTTCCCAACCCGTAGTGTACACTGTGTGAGGTGGAAGATGAGTCTATGAGACACTTGTTCTTTAAGTGTGAGGTGTCCTGGTATATCTGGACTGAGCAGTGCTGCAGAGCGTTGGGAGGATGTGACATAAGTAGAGAGATCGGAGACATCATTACCGAGATTCGAGCCCGCAGAGGAAGGGGCAGATATGTTTCAAGACTGCCAGATTACGGCTTGCAGCCTCCGTCTGGCATGTTTAGAGGAAACGGAATCGTCGCATTTTTTAGGGGCTAACCACCCCTCCTATAGGCATTCTATATAATATAGAATTTGATGTAACTGCCATGGCACCCTAATTGGGTGTGGGACTATCCATAATTGTAAGATTGTATGATTTAATTTTTGAATAAAATTTACCCTTTTTCTTATATATATATATATATATATATATATATATATATATAAAATATATATCCCAATGACCTTTAGCTCAAGTGGTTAGAGTGAGGACATCCTCCCAAGAGGTTGCAGGTTCGAGCAACGGGAGAAGCACATTTAATTCCATGTGGAGGAATAAATATGAGTTCGGACCGGATGCGGTGAGATGCAAGTACTGGTGCGGGCCTTCGGGTTAAGCCTGATGCGGTGAGATACAAGTATGGATGCGGGCCTTCGGGCCGAGTTCGTAGGCCTTCGGGCCAGGCGTCTGTAACACAAATACCTATTCCAATATATATATATATATATATATATATATATATATATATATATATATATATATATATGAAATAAAGGTAAATTTCATATAATCAATAAATCAAGTACATCTCTCATAATCTCAGGCCCCTTAAGACCTCTTCAAAGCTGATACATCAAAATCAATATTATGTAATATCCTTACAGGAGAGGTAGTGAGCCCCTCAAAAATTCGCCTATTTCGCTCTCTCCACATGTGCCAAACCGACGCAATAAGTCTGATCCGTGCTTCTATATACCACATCCCACCTTGGTTTCTTCTTGCCCTGATCCAAGCAATAATGTCGCCAACCCTCCTCGAATCAGTAAGCTACCCAGTCCTCTACTACTATGTGCCTACCATATGGATCAGGACGACACGCACTCAAAGAATAAGTAACGTATCGATTCATCATATTGGTTGCATAGGGCACACCTTTGTGAATCGAGTTGGACTCCAAACCGAACAAGTCTATCCATGGTCAAAAGTCGACCCATCAACACTCTATACATGCAGAGGTGCATTTTCCTGGCCAATCCCCTAACCCATATGAAATCAAACTCCTCCAGTCTAGCATGAGACGTCTGTAGAAAATCATAGCATGATTTAAATTTGAACTCTCCAGACCGAGTGACAGCTATAGGCGGCTACCAAACCCGCATGTCCCCCTGTATATTGGAGTCCACGGGGACTGTCGGATAATCTCAGCAAACCTAGCCGTGTATGTGTAACTTTCAGGCCGCCACTCCCCGTCGTAGAATGTGCTGAACTCGTAACCTCGTACCCGCCTCCCAAAGCATGTGAACCTCAACCTTCTCCAGCAAGCTCCTGTGGTTGATCCATGGATCAAGCCACAGGTCCGTACTTCTCCCGTCTCAGATGACACGGTGCATGGCATTCTTCATAGAAGCACGTTGATTCAATAAGCACTTGAAACTAACTGAAGAATTGTTATTATAGTTGCAGGTCCAGAATTACCCCTTCAAATATCTACTACTCATCCACTCTGCCCATAAGGATCCCCCTTGTACAAACTTGCATGCCAGTTTCATCCTTGCTACCTCTCTTAACACATACAGAGGTCTCAGTCCAACTCCCTTCCTTCCGAAGCCGACATAACTTGTCACGTCCCGATTCGGTAGAATCGATAATCGTCCCCCGGACGTGATGCCGTGCGAGCCTAAGTTGCGCCCGCACAAGACAATTTCATATGGTTATCTAACACAACATTCAAATCCAGTACGCAGAGAAATTGAACAAATTGATATAGAAGGAACTTGTATTTCATTAATAATAAATTTGTTTACAGACTCAATTAAAAAAGAGGCAGCGCGAGCTTGCAAATTGACTCAGATGAGATAGTCGTTCCATACATTTACATTCCTTTATACAAAGCAGCAAAATCACTCTCTTGGACCTTGGATCGGCGAGAGTTGTTGCGACATAGCGCAGTGTTGATCAGAGTTTTCAAAATGTAATGTTGAAGAATTTGCCTTCGCACTAGCAAGGCTTTCAAAACGGACGAGCGTCGCCTTCAGTTCCTTGGCACGCTATCATGGTTCGGAGTACCTGTGGAGAGCGAGGGTCAGTACATTACACATGTATTGGTTGGTGGCTAATTATATCCGTGCTCTCATTTCGTTCAAGAAATTAAGTGAACAAGCATACATATATTTGGTGAACTTTCTAGCCATCGTAATCAATTCATGAAAGCAATTGAAAGGCACAATAGCATACGACGATGATTCTTACCCATGGCAGAGCATGCCATTGTAGTATAAAACTTACCATGTTCTTCCCTATCATATTGATAATGAAGAATACAAAAGAGTGCAATTGCGAAGGTCACTGGCATGACAAACCATTCTAGACATATAGCTTGGTAAGACAGAGGTCCTTCAGCGCAGGTAGCGAGCGCCGTTGAAAGCCATTGTCTACCGTGGCATGCATCCAGCATAGCTATCCGTGTTTCTTCTTAGGCCGGATCGGTCGCGTGGCCCCGGGATATCGTTCGAAGAAACAATCGCCCTTGTGCACAAGTTGTCGATGACCGTGCTAAGTTAACAAGTTATTCAAGGTACGTTTCATGGTATCGTTGCGATATTCATTTAATCGATTCAATCTTTGCTTAGCATAGTTCCATATAGCATGGTATTAAGCAAGCATGTAACCGTTATATGATAAGCAGTTTTATAGCCCGTATACGTGAGATGTCGTGCAACAGTTTATTGGAATAAGCCTTTGTGTCGTTGCATTTACATCTAGCATAGCATATTTTGGTATCGATAATTTATTGGAGAAAAGAGGGTCGAGGGGAGAAGGGTCAGCCACTCACCTTAATTGTTTGATTGAGACGAGTGACCCGTTGGCAGCGCTAGACGGCGCCTACGCGATCACCTGAAATTGCATAAGCAACTGATTAGAACACTGTCTCATTCAATGAGTTCGAAACGAATGCGAAGTTCAAAAACGCAAGGCATGAAAACATTCACGAAAATGCATTCAAAAACCAAAGCCAAAAAAGCAATTCTGGCATGAAAAGCAGAGCAATGGGAGGTCTCTTCCGACTCAGCCGCAGAGTCTATCCTCAAGTCGCAACCCGCTGAATATGGGACTTGATTCCAAAGAAGCCATTCCATAACAAGGAAATGATCTTAATTCAATTGGTCCCATTCAATCGATTTCGACCAATCGGTTCCGACTAAATCGATAGCGACAAAGTTCCTTTCTCGCGCACCCCGTGGACGGCAAACGGGGCACGATGTATGGATGGGGCACTACACCATAACAAATTAAGAAAAAGTTTCATCTTCGAAACTTAAGAAGAGAATATACCGCTAGGAAAACAACAAAGGAAACATTTTCCTCATCTCTGACTTAAGTTCCCAGGTCAACTCCTCTACCGAAAGGTATCTCCAGAGTACGCGGACGAGAGGGATCGAGCGATTTCGAAGCAATTTATCCTTGCGCTCCAAGATCTGCATGGGTTCTTCTACGTATGATAAATCTGCCTTTATATCTAGCTGTCCCAAATCTACCACATGGCTGTGATCGTGCACATATTTTCGTAGTTGCAAAACATGGAAAATATCGTGCACATTTGACAATGTTGGCGGCAATGCAATTTGATAAGCTACTGGGACGACTCGCTTCAGTATTTCGAAGGGACCGACAAATCTTCAACTCAGCTTCCCCTTTGCTTCAAATCTAGTGACTCCTCACATGGGTGATACCTTCAGAAACACATGGTCGTCTTTCAGGAACTCAAGTGGTCTTCGGTGGGTGTTGACGTAGCTCTTCTGTCGACTCTGTGCAATCTTCAGTCTTTTCCGAATGAGCTTGACCTTATGCACGGTCTGCTCCACCAGCTCCGGGCCAAGAATCTGCCGCGCCCCGACTTCGTCATAGCAAATGGGTGATCTACACTTCCGCCCGTACAAGGCTTCGTACAGTGCCATCTGAATGTTGGATTGATAGTTGTTATTGTATGCAAACTCGGACAGAGGTAGATGGACGTCCCAACTTGGCTTGAAGTCAATTGTGTAGAGCCGTAACATGTCTTCGAGAATCTAATTTACGTGCTCCGTTTGGCCGTCAGTTTAGGGATGGTAACCCGAGCTAAAGTTCAACTTCGTACCCAGAGCCGACTGAAGGCCACTCCAAAAGCGCGATAAAAACCGTGCATCCCGATCAGAGACTAAAGATACTGGAACTTCGTGCAACTGCACTATCTCGTCAAGATAAATCTGGACAAGGCGATCGACGCTCCAAGTAACTTTGATGGAAATGAAATGCGCTGACTTGTTAGTCGATCGACGATGACCCAGATGGCATCATTTTTTCGTGGCGTCTTCGATAGACCAACAATAAAATCCATGCACACGTGCTGCCACTTCTATTCCGGAATCGCTAGGTTCTGCATCTCCCCGCCCGACCTCTGATGTTCAGCTTTCACCTGCTGCAGGCCATGCATTGCGACACGAAGAGTGCCACATCTCTCTTTATTCCGTGCCACCAGAAGGTCGTGCAGAGGTCCTTGTAGCCATGCATTACGACACGAAGAGCGCCACATCTCTCTTCATTCCGTGCCACCAAAAGGTCGTGCAGAGGTCCTTGTACATCTTGGTACTATCTGGATGCAAGGTATATTTTGTATAATGCGCCTCCGACAATATCTCCTTTCTCAGTTCTGAGTCATCCGGAACGCATAGCCTACCTTTCAATCGTAGCACGCCGGTCTCATCTTCTGCAAAGTCGATCGCCCTACTCATTGAAATTAGCTCATGCAATTTCTTCATGTCCGGATCAACCTTCTAAGAGGTCTTGATCTTTTCCCGCATCAATATCCCTTGCATAGTTAAACAGATAGAGGAACTCCCAGATATTTGACAGGTAACTCCCCTTTCACAATCCCCAACTCGGCCTCCCTCTCCTCCTTGCGAGTGCATTGGAAACTAAAGTACACTCTACTCTTGTCCCTGTCCATCTGGAGTCCAGACACCCTTCTAAACTCTTTCATGATCTCCAAGATAGTAATAAGTTCTACTGAGTTGGACGCATGAAAACCAATAGGTCGCCCACATATATAAGATGAAACATACGGGATGACCTTCTTGTACAGGGGAATAATCTGCCTCTATTGAACCGTCAGATCCATCATGCAAGTAAAGAACTCCAACACCAATGTAAATAGGTATGGGGAGAGCGGGTCACCCTGACGAAGTCCCCGATTGCTACGGACGAAACCATGCGGGTGACCACTTATAAGAACCGAAAACAAAGGAGTAGTGATGCACACGCGAACCATATCAACCCAAAACCTGTCAAATTCCATGGCCAGCATCAGATGGCAGACGAAGTCTCGATTGACCATGTCGTAGGCCTTCCTCAAGTCTAACTTGATACATGCCTTCTGTAGGACCGTTGAGCAGTGAAAAGAGTGCGTGTGTGCAACGGAATAAAAATTACCACCTAAAAATTAATTAGGACAGTAATCAAACTGATATGAAGTATGCAGTAAAAATAAATGCGTAATGTAAATAAGTTCAGAGAAGCAAACGCAAACACCAAGGTTTATACTGGTTCTCCTCTGAGAGGACTAGTCCAGTCTCGAGTATTCTAGCTCGATGTTGAATCCACTATCTCGTGAAACACAAGCTTTGGATCCAAAGTGCTTGCAGCTCTTTACAATACGTGCTTTCTATCCGAAGAGCACTACTTCAACTTGCAAGCCTTTAATCCGAAGGACTTGCCGACTTCTGAAACATAATAAAAACTGAGATGTTTTCAAGCCTTTTATACAACTCGACCAAACTTCTAGATTGAACCGAAACTGGCACTGGCTTGGCTACGAGCTGTAAAGCTTAGATTTGAAAGTGGAAAGCTTTTATAGAACACTTGAATGAAAAGAGAAGAGAGAATATAAATAAGTGAATAGAATGAGGAACTCTTCTCTATTTATAGTATTTTCTTGGACAGAACTCGGACAGAGTTCGATAGTCCAACGTTCAAATATTCGAACATTTGGAGTCTGTTCTTCAGGGTGACATGTTCCCTCGGAAACTGGGTCAGGGGCGACCGAGTTCGATTGCCCTGTTTCCAGAATGGGACATGAAGAATGGACTTTAGATTTTTGTGGGTATGTGGACTATTTGTTTAGTGGACTTTTTGTAACTAAGCCAAGTGCCAATTCCGATTAATCGTACATTTTTTCTATACTCAATAAATTTTAAAAATATACAACAAAGTAGGAAAACTTGTTGATGTGATTATTGTTGGCGAAGACTCTGACTGATGCAATAGCAAGGTTGTAGTCGTTCAACAGCAATACCGTACATGTATATTATTTGTGTATTTCGAACTAGAGTTGTAAGTCGATTATCAAAATCAGGTGTGACCAGACCAATAGGCCAATACCTTCATGGCACCAGGCTTAGTAAACTCCCGACCATCTCATGAGCAAGAAGGCTATGTTCCACAATCGATCTACCCTTGATAAATACCGCCTGATTCTCTGACACCAAACCCTGTATGATCTTCTCCATCCTCGAACACATCAGGTGTGTAATTATTTTATACAAATAACTACAACAAACAATGGGCCTGAAATCCGCTAAGGAGGATGCCACTTCTTTCTTAGGCACCAACGTGAGGAAGGTGTGATTGAGCTCCTTCAACAACTTGTCACTTGTGAAAAACTCCTGTACCGCCTCCAAGATTTGGTGTTTAATGGACCCCAGTGGACTTTGAAGAACTTGTTGTTGAACCCGTCAGGACTAGGCGCCTTGTTGGAGCCTGCGTCCTTAACAATCCTTTCCACCTCCTCCATTTGGACCGGAGCTAGCAATATTACATTGCCATGGGACGCAAATAACTTCTTGCACACAAGATCAAGATCAAGAAATGTATTAGCATAATCCGATTGATTATAGAGCATAGAGTAATACCTGACCACCTCCTCTTGAATTCCACGTTATGATTCAACCAACTTGTCATCTGCATCCAATAGTTGGTTAATACTATTACGATGCTGGCGTGCACGAACCACATCATAGAAAAATTTCAAACACATGTATCCATCCTTGAGCCAGGAACATTTGGCTCGTTGTGCAATCTGAATCTCGTCCTGAAGCCGAAGGAGATTGACCTCCTGGATCAGGGCCTTCTCACGAGCCGCTAATTCGTTGCTCATCGTGTCCGCTTGCAGAGCAGACTGGATCGGTCCGAGCTCCAGCTCCTTGTCAGCTAATGACTTCCGAGGCTACTCTCTAATCCACCTCTTCAAAGCACCCTTTACATACTTAAGTGTATGAACCATTGCAAATTAGGCCCTGCCAGTAGTTACCTGTTGTACACCCCATGCAACTGCATCTTGATACGTCTCAGATAAGTGCCAGTTGTTGTTGTACCGGAACGGTCGGGCCTTCCAAGCAGGCTTCTCTGTGAGCCAAACACAGATAGAAGAGTGGTCACTCGTCCCCGCCAGCAAACCCTCCGCCAGAGTGTGAGGGAACACGTCGAACCAGGCACTATTGTCCAGGACTCTATCCAACTGACAGGCAACTCTCTTATGAACAGCTTTGTTGTGCCGTGTCCATATGTCCAGATCTCTCCAAGCCCTGTAAACCAGTCTGCAACAGAAAACGCTGGAAATCCTACAAGATGGGGTCCGGAACTGACCATTCCCCCAATTGCTCCCTCTTGTGCAAGAGAGCACTGAAGTCCCCCATAACTAAGAGTGGAAGCTTTAGACCATCAGCCAACACGCTCACATTGATAATTTCATGCCATGAATTGTTACGCTCCGATCCGGAAAATCGCTCGTCCTCGCTAGATTTCACCCGAATCATTCGTCCTCGCTGGGGCGTGATGCCGTACAAGCCTAGAGTTGCGCTCGTGCAAGGCAAGATGACAGATTCGCATAAGTTTATCTCAAATTGATAGCAATCGCAGCGGAAGGAAATAGAGTATATAATAATAATCTTTTTTATTGATAAATGAACTGAGGTTACAAAGGTTTTGAATATCCCAACTAAATATACCAATTGGCTTACAATGCTCATGATCACTCTAGCCCACAAAGGAACTCGTTCTATAAATCATGTCTTCTATAGCATATTCAAGACTCCCAGCCGAACATCTTCATGTTGCAAGCCGAACCCAGTGCGGTCGCACGCCCCGAAACGTTAAGAAACTTCCTGGCTCAGCGCATCCAAGCGAAACTTCGCCACGAGAAGACCATATCCTGAACCTGCAAGCAATCTGATGGGAGATCAGTACTTTTCGTCCTCGCTGTACCGATCAAGACCCACTCGCCTAAACTAGGTGTGGGCACGGGTCGGGTCGGGTCCAAATTTGATGGACCCGGACCGGACCAGTTAGTTGGTGGGGCGGGACAGGACGGGTCCAAAAAATATTGGAACGGGAACGGGCTCGACCCATTTGAAACGGATCCAAACAGGGCCTACCCGCGGGTCCCAAAAAAAGTTAAAAAAATTCTAGAATAGTAAACATTTACATATGTTCTATCATCTATTAGAACAAAACAAGTCTTATGTCTTCACAAATTTCTAGAATTTGTTTACTAAACAATAACATGTTCTATTATCTATAGACTATAATAGCAAAAAAATTCAAAAATTGATAATAAAAAAATACATACCCATAGAAACGGGTCGGTCCGGGGGCCCGTTTATTTTAAAAATAGGATCTGCCCCGCCCCGTTAGTGTCACACGACCCGGCCTGCCCCGTTTAAATTCTAAATTTTAGGAATCTGCTTGTTTGGACATTTTATGGTTCGGGCCGGATCGGAACCGCGGATCTTGGAACCGTATGCCCACCCCTGGCCAAAACCAACACTAAGTAAATTTAGTGAGGCATGTATCTTATTTGGTGATCTTTCTATTATTGCCTTAGGATCAGTTTCATGGCAAGATTCAAGAAGTAAAGCATGCATCTAATTCTCGATACATTTAAAGCATAAATGTGTCAAGTATCGTGTCCCTGCGATAAATATTGTTAGCCACATGATATTCATAAACATAGTGATCGTGTCCATCTCCGTCTTATATCTCCAAGCCTGCAGCCAATCATAATCACGCAGCCAATAGATCAACTTAAGCATAATCGTAAGGGTAGCAGGCTCGACGCCTGCACCCCAAATTCTAATCTCAGTCCACCGATCCTATCTATATGAAGGTCACGGTGTTCCGTACTGTAATGGACTTAGTATCTCAACGTGTAAGCAGATGATCGCTCCAGTACGGGTTGCTAGTCCAGTATCCGAAGGATCCTAAACTTACTGATATCATAGCTTATCACAACATTGGCCGGTCGCATCCCGTCCTAAAGTAATGTACCATAAATATCAAACATAATTCTCTCCTAGGCCGAACGGTTCCGGTACCCCGATCGTAACCGTTCGAGGGAAGTCGCACCCGTGCACAGGCCATTCGAGTCCATTGACCATGCAATACGCGCATACAGCAAGCAAGTCATATTACTCCAACCAATCTCGAGTTCCATAATCATATTCCGTCAATCTTATCTTAAGTTCCCAACGGCACTATGCCTCAATACATCCATATTGATGCACGATGCCCCAATACGCACATCTACTCAACCGACGGTTCTCAAGTTATTCGTATAATAGCAGTTCCGCGATAATTGTGCCACAACTGCATACTTCGATGCACGAAGTATACCCATCAATGTTCCGACAGTTCCGTGGCGTTGCACCACAACTTGTCTAATACGCTTACTAACTCATTTTCGTAGTCTCCGTGCACGGATGCACGTTTAACGCCATATTTTCAATGTTCTAGGCCTATTGTTCAATGTTCTCTGAGTCGTGCACTTGATACACATCTCAAGTTTGTCTTTTAATGTTCTACCATCAATATCCTACTGCGACCCGTACACTTGATGCACGTCACCTCAATTATTGATTGTTCAATGTTTTATCTTAATGTTCGACATACTCTAAGACCTTTAATCGTCTGAGCCACGTTCGCTAACTCAATAGCCACAATTGCATAGAAGGGATACATTTTTATTAGACATGAAGGAGTAGGGAAGAATGGTCAAGAAACCGCCCACCTTAAGCCGATATGCCTTGTCGTTTCGCCGAGCTGATGCGGCTCGATTTCATAACTCTGTTGCATGGCCAACTCTTCTGACTTAGCCATTCAAACACTTCGTGCTCCATTGAACTACTCGACTGTTTCGGCCTACTGTGCCCATGCCACAATCCGTTGCATTTGTGGCCATTTGGTTTTGCGGACACCATTGCAAATAAGGCAAAATGTCGACCTCTTATAATCCAGCGTAAAAGCGTAGCCTGCACACGAAATCAAATAAAGTCAATATTTCTTCGAATCGGACTTATGCCTTGCATCGCTTCAATTTATAGATTCGAATCGACTTAAAGCTTTCTTTTGGGCCAACGTAACTCTTGCATCGATTCGCATCAATACTTCATCGGGTCAACGCAACTTTTCAAGTCAACAACTCAGCGTAATGCACCGTGCGGAGCAGGGCATTACATGAATCCTCCCGCCTCCGGCAATCATTGTGCCCATATACCACACCAAACATAAACTTAAAACTACCTTTATTAGAAAGCTCCACTACTATTATTTGCTCAGACAAGAAAACCACCCTTTTGTCCCAACTGCGGCAGTCCCACGGAACCCAAATCCTGGCCGTAGTGCATAGATTGAGATTATGCACCTATGCCCAGTACCTCGGGGTTTTTTTCACCAATAATCGTTCCACCTTAATTTTAGTTTCCAGCAGTGCATTAATGGAACACTGCACAGATTTAAGCCCCTCACAAATCTCCTTCCATCTGCCAAACGAGCAAGCTCTACGAACATTCTATGAGAGAATAAACATTAAGAAATAGACATGTCCCTCTGTACCGCATCAGACTCAGCACCTAGGGTAGATACTTGCTTTGCTTGACTCATACCATGCACTGCACCACTGTTCTTATCCATAGCCGATTGCAGAAGGAGTAGCCTGGCCCAAAGGGTTGTCCATACATACAACTTCCTCAATAGCCCCAGGGGAAGTGGTCGCACGAGAAGACCCCTCATGTAGCGGCCCAGCATGCCGCTTTCTGCTTGTAAACGTCCCAACCTTTGGAACCTCGTGGCTAGAGGTTCCCCTGTTAGCCGTAGCAGACATGCCCCTGGTAACCACCCCACGTTGTACTTGGAACACAATCATCTGTCCTTGCGCAGCCTCCCTGCTAACATCCACACGAACCCCATCGCTCACAAATGCACTGGAGGGGACTACATCCATCATGTCCTCTGTGTCTAAGCCATCAACCTCATCGTCTTGTATCCATGCGCTCCTATTTGCAATGGTCTCACCTCCATCACGACTCGAAGAAGCCAACTGAGTCGCACGATCAGCTGAAGTGACTTGTGTACAAGACGAAGAGCCATGACCGAAGCATGCACAACTGCTACACCCTGGAGAAACACATTCATACTCCACTGCCTGTGTGAGTACCTCACGTGATGGAACCTCATACTCCAGTACCCAAGGAAGGTCACATCCTGCTCCAATCTCCACAAACACACGAAAATACATCAGCCGGGTACAATATGTTGTAGCATCATTCGCTTTGATAGGGTTGCCAATTAGGCTAGCAAGCCTCATTAGCAGCGGTACACTCCATTATTTGATAGGGAATGTAGAAATTTGTATCCAGAGTGCCACCGCATTAAATACATCCTTCTCATATGTTGACTCCGGAGTCGACTCCTTTAAAATAGTGAGACGACCATCAAATGTCCAAGGCCCTCTGTATAATGCGCTCCTTATCCTAATGTAGGCCAAATTTGGCAAAATAAAAGCTATTCTCCCTAGCAAATATTTCCAGACCATCATTTAGACGCTAGACCCTGTGGGCATAAGTACGAATCTGGCCATAAAATGGCTTGTTACCAAGAACATACAGGTTTAGAGTATTCTTCCAGTATTTTGTCATCTTCTCTATCTCATCCGTTGGAAATGAAGCTCGATAACCATCTCCCACCTTCTCCGACGCCACAAAGTTCATCCCCGTAGCTACACAGGACATGCTTGGACGACAAATATTCGTCCACGATTTACTAACAATCAGAGTGCTTGTTATCACCTTCCCAAAGTTGCTCCTCCCCTCCGAACCCGACGGGTATTAGGACGTGTGATCATTGCGACTCTCATCCTCTATAGCACCGATAATCTCTTTTCCATTGTTACCACCCATTGTCCTATTCTTACTCTGCCACGATGGAGGTGGCCCCATAGTATTCCTGCTCACCGATCGGGTCCGTCCTGCCAACAGTGGAGGCCTCTGTTTCGCAGCCGGCCTCGTCATTCTTTCCACCGCCTCTCCTGTGGAAGCGCGCCCCTGTGAACGCCCTACAACCGCCGGGGACGTCCTCCCCTGAAGACGACCGGCCGCTCCCCAGCGGTTGTTCCTCCGCTTGTAGACGACAGTGGATCAGCTCCGTCATTGTCATCATCGACCGTCGCGTCCGTCGTCTTCACCACCGACCTACCGCCGTCCGCCGCTACTGCAGATCCTGCGCCGTCACCCCTACACGTAGACTTCGGCTCCCACGCGGCTGGGTTGCCTCCAGGGTGCGGCCGAGAGCCCAAGCCCCCTTGGACACGTCGATCTCCTGGTTCACCGCCGCCCACCGCTGCTGCCAGCCCACGCCGTCAACGCCGCCGCCGGACCGACGAGGCCACCGCTATGTTCCCCTGTACCGCTGCCAGGCCCCCCTGCACTACTGCTGAGGTCGCCTCCAGGGCACGGCCAAGGGCCCAACCCCCCTTGGATGTGCTGATTTCCTGATTCGTCGCCACCCGTTGCTGCTGCCCGCCTAGCACCGTCGTTGCCACCGACGCCCCCTGCACCGCTGCCATGGCTCAAGGCCCCTGGATCTCTCGGGTCGCCTGGAGACATATATATATATATATATATATATATATATATATGGGAAAACGGGATACGAGCCATAGGCTCATATACTTATATGAGCTATCCCACGTGGCTTCTATGTGGACCAATAAATACATAATGACTTGGAAGAGAAAATTTAAATAGATAGAAATAAAAGATCTCATAAAGATTTGATAAATAATAACTTATTTTTGCTTAGGAACTTACCAAATATATTTGCCTAGGAATTTAAATAGGAATAATGTCATATGTCCCTCCAAATTAAAATTAGAATTAAATTAACATTAAAATTAAAATTAATATTAATATTAATATTAATATTAAAATTAATATTAATATTAACATTAACATAAAATTAATATTAACAATAATATTAACATTAAAATTAATATCAACATTAATATTAATATTAATATTAATATTAATATTAACATTAATATTAATATTAATATTAACATTAACATTAACATTATGGGATCTTCTATTTCTATCTATTTAAATTTCTAGGCAAACATATTTGGTAAGTTACTAGGCAAAGATATGATAAGTTATTATTTATCAAATCATTTATGGGATCTTTTATTACTATTTATTAAAAAAAAAAATTTTCTATGTCACTATGTTTTTATTGGTACACAAGAAGCCACGTGGAATGGCTCATGTAATAGTATGAGCCTATAGCTCATATCCGGTTTTCCATATATATATATATATATATATATATATATATATATATATATATATATATTGTGAAAGAGGTAATTGTGTTGCAGACTCCTGGTCCGAAGGCCTACAAACTCGGCCTGAAGGCCCGTACCGCACTTGTATTGCACCCGCAATTGGCCTGCACTCTGGTTGCCCTCACATTAATTCCTCCACAGGAAATAAAATGTGCTTCCCTTGTTGTTCGAACCTGCAACCTATATATGTGTGTGTGTGTGTGTGTGTGTGTGTAAAGTTGAATGGAAGTAACATGTTTTAGGATATCTGAAGATCCATCCAATTTTGAAACACTCGGCTAATCAATTATACATATGCAAACTGTCAATCAATCTACCAAGATGGAAATTTGGAGTTCTCGGTCCACACTGAGATTCTAGTGTGAGGTTATATGGATAAGTAATGGAAGAACAGAAGTTTGGTGGAGAGAGGAGTCTCATCTTCTCCTATGTTTTTTTCTCTATTATCAAGTACAAGATAAAGGGGAAGGCAACCATTATGTTAGTTAGTATGCCAGAGCCCCATCCATAAAGTTGCATCTTGTCTTATATACTAGCTAATGGTTGGTTTTAGTCAGGTCCTGGATTCTTGCCCAGATAGAATTTATATTTTCTTCCTCCTATAGTAATGAGTGTGAAAATTACTATCTATAGTTATCTTTACTTGTAGTTTTCATAACTAAGCTCTTTGTAAAAATAAAAAAAGTTAATTAATGTCATGTGCTCCCTTATGTTGGATCCCTGACTAAACCATTGCGAGTAAATATTGTCAACATATAATAGAACCCCTAAATGAAGATTCTATATTGCTAAGCTATGACAATTTAACAAAGCCCTCGATTTTTTAGAAAGGAGCTGATAAGTAATTGTAAATTGATCATAGTACAACATAAGATGGTGTAAGATTGATGCATAAGAATATAAGGTAGCATAGAAATCGATGCATATAACTCAGCTACATTAGTATCTACAATATGTGAACTCTATTTATACTTTATTACAATGAGGTGAATTATACATTTGGTGCGAGAAACTATATAGAAGTAGCATATCAAGCTTGACTTTTCGTGACTACTTCAGAACTAAGAAACATGGTAATATGGTTCTCACGAAACAGACCTGCCGAGCATCAATCAACGCTAACATGGCCCATCCTGTATTCACAACATGAGATCGGCCGCCTTCAAGATTCGTGTAAACCTGTTGAAAGGAGGTGAGGAATCGAATATACAATATCGGAATAGAGTCCATAAAAGTACAGTTTCAATTCAAATAAGCACTATTGCATATTTCAGTAATTCAGTAAGTAAATATCTAGGGAGTTGATCGATACCAACCCTAATTTAGGCTTTGTTTTGATGAACTTTTGGTAGATTTGATATTTTCATTGTGTTATTTGGTTTAAGAAGAGACGGACCGTGTGTGTACTTGAAACTCCTTACTCGTAACGGTAGGCGCGCACCTGCGTGTTAGCGCGTGCGCACACACGCACAAATATATGCTCAAAGACCAGCCAGGTGGTTTCACACTATGAAACCAACCTATGTTATAATCGTTGGATTTGGATTGCAAGGCTGAGATTACACATGTATCTTTTAAATAGACACTCTCGCATTTTAATCTCAGCCTTGCAATCCAAATCCAACGGTTGTAACATAGATTGGCTCCATAATGTAAAAATATCTGGGTAGTTTTAGAGCATTCCCGGTGATTCCATAACATTATTTTTTTTTGAATAAGGGTAAATTTTATTCCTCGCACACAGCGGAAAAGGTATTACAATACACTAAAATCATAACTTCTCATGCCCCAATTTTAAAGTTATGGGACCATTACTGATACATCGAATTCTATATTATGTAGAATTCCAATAGGAGGGGTAGTCAGGCCTTCGAAAATACGTCTGTTCCGCTCCTTCCAGATGTGCCAAACTGAAGCAGCAAGACGGACTCTGGCTCTTCTGGCCCACCCCGGATCTCTGCCTCTGTGATCTCGGATCCAGCTAAAATGCTCCTGATGTCTCTATCTGCACCAACTCTCCCTCTCAACTGCACGCACTGCTCAGCCCAAATGTGCCAGGACGTCGGACATTCAAAGAAGAGATGCCCCATAGATTCGTCCACCCCATTACATAGCACACACTTGGCATCTGGGATCTGCATCCCAAACCTGAGAAGTCTGTCTCTCGTCATCAATCTGCCCCGCAGAAGTCTGTAGGCACACAGTTGCATTTTTCGGACAATTCCCTTACCCCAAATGAAGTCCACCTCCTCAGCCCGGTCGTGGTGAGTCCGTACCATGTCATAGCAGCTACGAAAGCAGAATAGTCCTGACCCTCCACCCGATCCTGGGCCGGTCCAGCTCCAGGAGTCCTCATGCTGGCTATCGTCAATAGTAATATGGCGTATCTCCTCGGCTAGCTGAGTTGTATAAGGATATCCTTCTGGCCTCCATATCCCATCTCTGATGATCCGGCTGCATGTGAGTCCCCTGCCCGCCTCTCTGTCCAGCTGACCTCCCAATCTCCCCAGCAAGGATCTGGAACCCAACCAAGGATCAAGCCAGAGATCAGTGGTTTTCCCATCTTTCATGTTCCTGCAGATAGCGGTCTGAAGAACCGACCTACACCTCAGAATGGTCTTAAAAGTGACCGAGAAATTAGTGTCTATCCTGCAGGCCCAGAAGTTTGTCCGCTTAAGATATCTGTTCGCTATCCACTCCGCCCAAAACGACCCCCCTTGATGAATCTCCAGGCCATCTTCACACCAGCTGCCTTCCTAACCGCATGTAGAGGCCGCAGCCCCACTCCACCTTCCTCCCGAGGATGATATAGCTGGTCCCAAGCGATCGCATGGATCCCTCCCCTCCAAATGAAGTCAGCACAAATGGACTCCACTTTCCGAATAGTGGCCGTCGGAATCTGGATAGGCTGGAGCCAGAACATCGTGATGCCAGTAATAACCGATCTCACCAACTCAATCCGTCCGCCAAATGATAGACCCGCAGCCTACCAGCCTTCCACTCTCCTCTGAGCAAAATCTACCAAGCTGTGACAATCCTGCTCTCTGGCGTAGTTGACCGTCAGCGGGACCCCCAAGTATTTCACTGGGAGCTCGCCTTTCTCCACTCCCAGAGCGAAAGCTCTCTCCTCCTTAAGCGTGCACCGGGAACAGAAGTAGACTCTGCTCTTCTCCCTATTTAACTGCAGTCCAGATAACCTCCCGAACTCCTCCATAATGTCTGATAGCGCTCTCATGCCCCGCATGGAAGGTTGGAGTAGCACCAATAAGTCGTCAGCATAAATCAGATGTGATACCACCAGTCTCACCAATCTGAAAAGGGAGACGATCCTCTTGCTATGCACCGCCGTGTCAATCATACAAGTGAAATACTCCATCACCAAGGTAAACAAGTACGGTGAGAGGGGGTCACCCTGCCTCAACCCCCTGTTGCTCCTGAAGTAGCCATGAGGAATGCCCTGGATAAGGACTGAGAAAGTAGGGGAGCAAATGCACTCCCTCACCCACGCAACCCACCTCTCGTCGAACCCCATGACGAGCATCAAGTGACATAGGAAGTCCCGGTTGACCGTATCATAGGCTTTCCGCAGGTCTAGCTTCACACAAGCCTTCATCCCCCCAGGTTTGCTGAACTCTCGCATCATCTCATGTGCAAGTAGACTGTGCTCCGCTATCGATCGGCCTTGATGAAAGCTGCCTGATTCTGAGACACCAATTCCTGCATAATCCTCTCCATGCGCCTGCACATAAGATGAATAATAATCTTATACAGAAAGTTACAGCAAGCAATGGGCCTAAAATCTACTAGAGAGGTCGCGCCCTCCTTCTTAGGAACCAGCGTCAAGAAAGTGTGGTTCATCTCCTTCAGAAGCCTGCCCTCCGCGAAGAACTCATGAACCGCCTCCAGAACGGGAAACTTAAGCACACCCCAGTGTCGCTTAAAGAACCCTGAAGAGAAGCCATCAGGCTCAGGTGCTTTGTTAAGATTTGCCTTCAGCACAATTTCTTCCACCTCCTCCAATCTCACAAGGGCCAATAGCAGACTATTTCTATGGTGCGTCACCAGCCTCTTCGTACCTCCAAATTGAGTAATGATATTCGTACCTCCAAATTGTCCCTCCAAACCATCCTTTCTTATGTGGCAGCTGACGTGGCATGTTAATAATATTATGTGTCATATGACAACAAATTTTAACCCAAAACTTAATTACCCAATTTTTGTTCATGTTAATATTAATGTTAATATTAAGGTTAATATTAATATTAAAGTTAATGTTAATATAAATATTATTGTTAACATTGGCGTTAATATTAATTTTAATGTTAATGTTAATTTTAATTTTAATGTTAATTTTAAAATTTGTCACATCAACTGCCACATCAACATACCACGTAAGGAGGGATGGTTTGGAGGGACAAATAGCATTATATATATATATATATATATATATATATATATATATGGGACAGATCAAAAGTCCCGCTTACAAAGCCCCGCCAAAGCCCCCCCCTCCCGTCCGTACCATCGAATAGGGGGCCCATCGTGGGGCCTGCGCGCGCCCGCTCGATCCAACTGTCGCGGGCTAGTCTCCGAATCTGGATATATATAAGGATCAAATGGAGCAGGCAAACCCTAGAGGAGAGCGGACGAACCATAGGGGATCCCTCCCCTGGGACCCAGGCGCAGCCGGAAGCGGTACGGTCCGTGGCAACGCAGCCATGAGCGGCAGCGGACCGACCGGAGGCGCGACCTCAGGCGGAGGCACGGCCATGGCCCCGTGGGGGCGCGGCCTCAGGCGAAGGCGCAGGCCAAGGTGGGGTGCGGGGCGCGGCCTCAGGCGGTGGCACGGGCCCGGGCGGGAGGCGGTGGCCCAGGTGGGGGCCGCGGGGGGGGGGGGGCGTGGCTACGGAAGGTGCGGCTACCGGAGGAGGTCGATTGACCGGGGGAGGAACGGTCGTGGGAGGGGGCACCGTAGGTGTCTCCGGTCATGGTAATCGAGAAGACCAGAACAATAAGGCCTCAGAGAATGATGCATGATGGACAACGGTGGTTAGGAGGCGTAACCCCAAATGGGATGGTGAGGCATGCCGACTGGATGGGGCCTTGGGTGGTGATCAACCTTGGGGTGGCGCACAACGACAAGTGACCTGGAGGCCTATTGGCGGAGCAAGGTCTGGGGTGACTAGGAGGCAAGATGGGAGTTCTTGTCCAACGTCGAATAACATCTTCATACCACCTGTGCCTCAACCACAAAGATGGTCGGTCGCTGATAAGGGCAAGCAGTGTGATGGAGAACAACACAATTTTGGTGTCTCGAAATTCTACGCTGACATGCTGAGTGGTGGGGGGGATAGATTGCCGAAACAAATGTCCTACTTCTAGCCAAAGATGGTGGGGACAACACTGCGAGTGACCCTAACAGAAGATCTTGCTGAGACCGCGGAATACTGGCAGAACTCGGTCATTCTGTACTTGCTTGGCCCGAGACCGTTCATTGGTCAGATTCGTGCATACGCGGCACGGATATGGAGCCGAGAGGTGGTATGAGTTTTTCTCACGAGAAAACGGCTTCTATCCAGTACGTTTCTGCTTGAATGAGGACATGGAGCATATTTTACAGGGAGGACCGTGAACTTTTGATCGCAGACTTATCATTATGAAAGCATGGTCGTCCGAATCAACCTATGAACGTGAAGTTCTTACCATTCCGGTCTGGATCAGATTACCAGGTCTACTGGCTAATCACTGGAGCATCTCTATGATGATGAAGATTGCTGGTGTCATTAGCAAACCAATCAAGGCTGATAAACCTACTACGTACAGAACCCGTATAGGTTATGCTCGGATCTTTGTAGAAGTAGAAGCGAGCGCTGATCTCCCTCCTTTCGTTGAATATGAGGTGCCTTCAGGTGGAATCTTCCGTTAGACGGTGCAGTATGAGTTTGTGCTAGCTGTTTGTTGCCATTGTAAATGCTTTGGTCACCCTTCGAAGGGATGTCCGATCGGGGAGGCCGAAGGACCCACCTTTCATAGGGGTGGGCAGGGGGAGATCGATATTAATGGTGACAGAGGGCCATGTGATGGTGTTAGGAAACCTTGTCTTCAGGAGTAAGACACCTCAACAATGGAGGGGCTGCAATCCAACGAGGAAGTGGGCATTGTTGACCATGGAAACCATTTCTCTCAGTGGGTGGATCAGGGGGTGCAGAAGCACGGAGGAGCAGGTGATCTCGGAGGCTAGCCTGCCATTGGTATAGGAATCGAAAATGAAATGGAGATGGATAGGGAGGGGCAGACAACGGGGGGAGCAACAATTAATTTTGAGAAAGGGTTGACACTTGGGCAAACCATTGTTTTCCAGTTCAGGCGGCACAAGTCTTTAGAACGTCGTAATGACAGCCAGGGGAGGCATAGAGGGGGGGAGTTGGGGAAAGAAGGTGATTGAAGATAGTAGCAATCTGTCGGAGGAGAGCACAAGCAGGATGCGCCGAGCGGTCATATCTAAAGATGATGGGGGGCATGCCGCATTGGGGGCTTCGCCTATAGGCACATCTGATTTATGTGTAGATAATCCAAAATGGAAGGACTATTGTGAGAGTGGTGGAGGACTCAGTGGGACTATTCCGTCACTTGATGTGGATACAAGGATTGTAGAGGTTGAAGACCAGATGGGGCACGCTATCTACCCTAATGGCGGCTCTGGAGATATTGAGGGGCCATCCTCTAGATTTTAAATGTCTATTTTAGCTTGGAACGTTCGAGGTGCGTGTGCGATTGGGAGATGGAGGGAGATTAGAGATATTTTAAGGCGGGAAGCATGTTCCATTGTAGCGTTGTTGGAGACTAAAATCAAGTTTCCTAGACTGTTGCAACGCACGACCCAACATCAATGGAGTCAGGTGCACAACTTGGAGGTAGGAGGGGTAGCACGCATCTGGGTGAGTTGGGACAAGAAAAGCTGGGCTGGACAGGTACTCCATTTGTCAGAACAACTGATTGCTGTCTTATTTTCAAGAATAAAGGGGGATAGCTTTCATCTTGGGAGCGATGTATAGCAACAACGATAGGCGACTTCAGGAGGCCTTATGCAAGGAAATCATTCATGTCAGTGTTGTATATAAACACCAGTACAAATTGCGCTGTTGTTTATGGGGAATTTCAATGCCATTCTTTTCCGACATGAGAAAGTAGGGGGTCGGCTTGTACCAGATGGAGTGCTACAGGACTTTCAACAATGTCTTATACGATCTGGTCTGCAGGTGTTAGAGAGGACGGGTCACATTTGGTCATGGCACAACAAAGCTACCCACAAACGAGTTGCTTGTCAACTTGATTGCGCATTAGGGAATAGGGAGTGGTTATCTATGTTCCCTGATGCGGTTACTGAGTGTCTCCCGGCAGGCACGAGTGATCATTCGCCTGTCTGCGTCCATCTGACGGCGACAACTCCCCAAGGTACGCCCTTCCAGGTACAACAAGTGGAGTGGCATGGACGGCTACGCTGAGGTTTTCTAGGCAGGTTAGGGCGCTCCTATTCAGGGAAACCCTCAATTCCGCATAGTTCAGCAGCTGAAGCGGGTGAAGGGCGATTTGAAGCTTTGGGTGAGAGGGACACGCTATACTCAACTCACTGATAAGAAGGACCAGCTTTGGGCGGCTCAGAAGGCTTTACAGGGGGATATCCTCAATAGAGATATTGCAGCGATGGAGCAGGATCTTTGCCAGGAGGTGGAGGCTCTACGCACACTGGAGGAGATTGACCTGGCTCAACGAGCCAAATGTAGACGGTTGCGTGATAGTGACAAATGCTCCAAGTTCTTTTACGATATAATTTGGGCTTGCCTGCATCGGAATCACATTTCAAAACTATATGGAGCTGATGGCAAGGAGGTGGTCAATGCTAATGCACTGCAGGAGGAAACGGTCAGGTATTATACTGAGTTATATAATCAGAATTCCAATGTATCCGACTTTTCGGATATTGTATGCAAGAGACTAGTTACTCCGTTGGATAACAATGTACTGTGTGCACCTGTGATGATGGAGGAGATTGAAGCTATTGTGCGTCATGCGGACTCCAATAAATCCTATGGCCCGGATGGTTTTAGGAGTTACTTCTATAAAGTCCATTGAGATATTCTGAAGGAGGAGGTCCCTCAGTGAAGCCAACCCTGATCGGGGAGCGATCACTAGTCCCAGCAGCAAGGCCCTCTGCCACTTAATTCGGGAAGCAGCAGAACCACTCACTATTACCCAGGGCCCTGTCAAGCTAGCATGCAACTCTGTGGTGAACAGCTTTATTGTGCGAGGTCCAGATGTGTCCCGCTCTCTCCAGCTCCCTCAGGCCAGACTTCAGGAGACACCGTTGGAAGTCATATAGGATCTGATCCGGAACAGGACGGCCTCTAACCTTCTCGCGCCTGTAGAGTAGAGCATTGAAATCGCACAACAGAAAATAGGAGAGGTGCAGACTGTCTGCCAAGAGGCCTACCTGGGAGATATCCCCCCATAGGCCCTCCCTGCGCTGTCTGTCATTGTGACCATAAACCGCTCCAAGCATGAATCGGAATCCTTCCCGGTTCGTGAAAGAGATCGCAATAAGCTGCTCCGACATCAGGATCAGATCACCATCCCAGTTATTGCTATTCCATCTGACCTAGATCCTAGCCATGTAGCATATCGCCAGATTGTGTAGTTGGACCCAATGGGGGGGAGTCCGTCGGGCCAGCGTCTTCTCTCCTTTAATCTTAGTCTCCAACAACACAGAGATATCACACTTTTCTCTGCGTAAGACCTCACAAATCTCTCTCCATCTCCCTAAAGAGCATGCACCTCTGACATTCCAGGCGATTACCGCCATTAATTATTAAGAGGGTGGACCCCCTGAAACCCTTCTGGACCAGTACCCGGGGATGGTACCACGTCCGTCGCCGCCATGTCCTCCTCCAAGCCAGGAGTAGTATTATGCTGATTCGCTGTTTGGGTGAGCATCAGGGCCCAAGACCGGTTGTCCACACAAAGTGACGCTGTAGCCAGGCATATGACCTTCCTCCCGTGGGTGCCCGTCGCGTAGTGGGCCAGCATGTCTCTTCATGCTATAGACTCTCTCCTCGGACCCACCACCTTCTCCCTGATGCTCTCGTCCCGACGTCGTCATGTCTCCGGTGACCATACTCCTCTGGGCGGTAAAAGTAACTATAACCCCACTGGGATACTCCGGCTGCGGGGATATAGTCAGACCCAGTCCACTGGCATCCTCCATCTGTCGGTCCCCCTCCTGCAGGCCACCCTCTACCCTCTCTTCCACTCTAGTAGTCTTTGCCACCCGAGATGTTCCAGGGTCCACAGCTGACTCCGGAGGGATCACAGTCTTTTGTCCTCCATTTGGGCATATACTGGAGAGGTGTCCGAAACAAGCGCAGTGGAAACAGTCAGGTGGTACCCATTCATACTCAACTTTCTGAGTGAGAACCTCTCCAGACGGAACCTCGTACTCCAGCAGACTCGGGAGCTCTCCACCGGCCCTGATCTCCACGAACATCCGAGCATACATCAGTCTCGACCGAAAGGCTGTAGCATCGTCAGCCTTAATCGGTTTGCCCACCAAGCTGGTATGCCTCATAAGGAGGGGGATGCTCCAATATCTGACTGGAAACTCCGAGAAGCAGATCCAAATAGGGATAGCATTGAGGACATCCTTCTCACATCGCAATTCCGAAGTCCATTCTTTCAAAATAATCAGTCTTCCATCAAACGTCCAAGGCCCTCCTTGGGTGATCCTGACGACGTCTTCCGCCAGTCCAAACTTCACATAGTAGAAGCTATTCCCCTCGCAAAAATCTCCATGCTTCCTTTGGCTGCCAAATACGTGTCGCATATGCCAGGATAGCATTGAGGACATACCTTCTCACATTGCAATTCCGAAGTCCACTCTTTCAGAATAATCAGTCTTCCATCAAACGTCTAAGGCCCTCCTTGGGTGATCCTGACGACGTCTTCCACCAGTCCAAACTTCACATAGTAGAAGCCATTATCCCTCGCAAAAATCTTCATGCTTCCTTTTTGCTGCCAAACACATGCCGCATATGCTCGGATCTGTCTATAGAAGGGCTTCCCAGCATATATAAGACCAACTTGTTATTCCAGAAAGTTGTCACCTCTGTAATCTCATCCGCAGGGAAAGAGGCTCGAAAGCTACTCCCTACTTTCTTAGGCTGCACATACACCATTGACGAAGGGCATTTGGGTCCTACTGGCTTGCAAATGTCTGCCCAAGACTTGGCGCCACTAGGGGGAGGAGACTCTAGTCCAAGGCCCCCATGTCAGAAGCACTCCCTATCCCTTTCTCCGCCACAGTTGTCTTGGGTCGCCACCCCGGCATCCTACCACCAGCACTATTCCCCGAGCGTGGGGGGCCACCTAGGCCATGAGATGGCTTCCTCGTCCCCGAACCTACTCCCGCCCTCCTGTCGGGGGTATAATGCGCCTTTGTTAGCATCTGACCTCCACTCGTATCTTGACGCAAATCGCCATCCTTGACTATACTCCTAACACCGTGACGCCTCGTAACCGTCGTCCACCCGCTGTTCTCCAACTGTCCACCCTGAGATCCAGGCATAGATCCAGGTTGGAAAGCCGGAGATCCTGCCAAATCTGGGACCTATCGATCGGGTCTAATACCCGTCGTCGCCGTCGAGCCACCCGGGACGTTATCACGCGGGGGAACCACCGCCCCACCCGCCGTCGAACCACCGACAGCAACGCCACCGACCCTGGCCGGCGTGCTCCCAGCCAAACCACCGTCGCCTGTGTCGCCACCGCCCTCTCCTCCGCCCGCGCCGGCTCTGGGCGGCCTGTCGCCTCCGCTAGTACCGCCTCTGCTTGTGCCGCCGCCTCCAACGCCGGCATCCCTCCCATTCAACCCTCCCACCGCCCGCGCCGCCGCCATCAGCGCGCGTGCCGCCAGCACCTCCGCCACCCTTAGCCGGCACGCCCCTGGCCGGTCCGTCGCTTGCCGTGCCGCCATATGCGTCGGCGCCGGGGTCCCAGGTGAGGAACCCCCTAGGGTTTGCCTTGTCGCCCCGATCGCCCGCTTGCACCATCAGATTTACAGCTATATATATATATATATATATATATATATATATAATTGAAACAAGGTAAAAAATTTATTCCAATCATCAAATCAATATACAATCATTAAATAATCATATACCCTCAAGAGGGTTTCATAGCAACAACATTAAATTCTATATTGTGGAGAATACCAACAGGAGTGGTGACGCCGTCAAATATGCGTCAATTTCGCTCTCTCCACACATGCCATACAGACGCAGCAAGTCGGAGTCTGCCCTCCTTAAACCACATCCGCCCTCTACTTTGTCTAGCCCGGATCCCCATAATGAGGGTTTCATAGCAACAATATCGAATTCTATATTGTGGAGAATACCAACAGGAGTGGTGATGCCGTCAAATATGCGTCAATTTTCCTCTCTCCACACATGCCATACAGACGCACCAAGTCAGAATCTGGCCTCCTTAAACCACATCCACCCTCTACTTTGTCTAGCCCGGATCCCCATAATCATTCATCATGTGCATCTATATCTCCACACTCCCCCAGCAACCTGCCGCACTGCTCATGCCAACTAGATAAAGACACCATGCATTCGAAGAACAAGTGCCTGGTGGATTCAGGGAATTGGTCATAAAGCACACAACTCTGGTTCGTAATCTGAACCCCATAATCATTCCTCCAATATATATAAACCATCCACTATGTTCCCTACGATAGGCATCCCTATGGAAGGCGTGAAAGCGAGAGAAGATTTAGAGGGCACCCAGGGCCAGATGATTTTAGACGACTCCCTCAGTCTAATAGCACCGACCGGGTTTTCCAACCAGACCAGCAACGTGGTATCGATGGTAAATGTACAGAGGAGTCGGCTAAGTGATGTTGAGAGTTTGTGTTGTTCAAGTGTTAGGCATCTGAGTCCTGGCATCTGCATCTGCTCTTGTACCTTTTTTTATATATATACACACTTACCTTCTTCAATATATATATATATATATATATTTATTTTTTTTTTTCTTATATATATATATATATATATATATATATATATATATATATATATATATATATATATATATATATATAATAGAATTTAGTAGAATATTTGACTTGTTTATTATTGAGGTGGAGCTACACTTATATGGGAGAGGCTAACCCCTCTCCCTATTATTCTACCCGATGTGGGACTAAAAGCCCATTAATACTCTCAACACTCCTCCTCAAGATGGGCGATAGATATCAATCATCCCCATCTTGTCACATAGTTTAGCGAGACTTAATGAATTAAGCCTCTTAGTAAGACAATCTGCAATTTGTTCTTCTAAGCGTGCATGATCGAGCTTTCGTATTCCTTTCTCCAGCTTTTCCTTAATGAAAAACCAATCGATCTCGATGTGCTTCGTTCTGTCATGCTGAACTGGATTGTTAGCTATACTAAGTGCTGCTTGGCTATCACTCAGAAGACGCAATGGTGTTCCTTGGTCCAGCTTCAACTCTGTCAGCAATGCTTTTACCCACAACAATTCTGACCCTTCCAGAGCTATAGCTCTATATTCTGCTTCAGCGGTTGATCGAGCTACCACAGACTGTTTCTTGTTTCTCCATGAGACTAGGTTACCCCCCACAAATACACAATACCCTGAGGTAGACCTTCTGTCATCCATGCAACTTGCCCAATCTGCATCACAATATCCCTCAATACTAAGGTGTCCATTGTTCTTGAACCATATCCCTCTTCCAGGAGTTCTCTTTAGATATCTCAAAATATGAAAAATTGCATACATGTGGACCTTCCTTGGATCGTGCATGTAACGACTCACTAAACTCACAGCAAATGAGATATCAGGGCGAGTGTGACCCAGATAAATCAATCTTCCTACAAGTCTCTGATATCTTTCACGATCAACAGGCTCTCCTGTCTCTGCCCCCAATTTATCTTTCTGGTCAATCGGAGCAACTGCCGGACGATATCCCAGCATACCAGTTTGTGTGAGCAAGTCTAGTACATACTTCTTCTGAGAGAGGACGATCCCATATTTTTCTCGAGCTACCTCGATCCCAAGAAAATATCTTATCATTCCCAAGTCCTTTACTTCAAATTCTTTGGCAAGTTTCTTCTTCAGCTGGGTAATCTCCTCTTCCTTATCACCTGTGATCACTATATCATCCACGTATACCGCAAGTATGGTAACGTGGCCTCTCGCATGTCGGAAGAAGACTGTATGATCTGCATTAGTCTGGCTGTAACCCATGTCCGTGACAGCTTTTTTGAATCTTTCAAACCATGTCCGAGGAGATTACTTGATTCCATACAGTGATTTCTTCAGCTTGCACACTTTTCCTGCTGACTGCCTCGTGCAAAATCCAGGAGAAGTCTCCATGTATACTTCCTCCTGTAGATCTACATGAAGAAAGGCATTCTTCACATCTTATTGGTGAAGTTGCCACCCATGGTTGGCTGCAAGAGAGACCAGGGCTCTTACAGTGCTCATCTTCGCTATAGGAGCAAACGTCTCATCATAGTCGATGCCATAGGACTGAGTGAATCCTTTTGCAACCAATCTTGCCTTGTATCGCTCCACCTTTCCTTCTGGCGTCTCCTTCACCGTGAAGACCCATTTGCACCCGACTGCCCTTTTTTCTTCAGGTAATGGAACAAGTTTCCATGTCCCATTTATTTCCAGTGCCCCAAGTTCCTCCAACATTACAGCTTTCAACCTTGGATCTTCCTTCGCTTCTTGCCAACACTTAGGCAAAGAGGTGGTGTCTAACGATGCAATGAATGCTCCATAAGTAGGGAATAGATTAGAGTATGATAGAAAATGAGCAATACCATGTTCATAACCATAACGAATAGGAGATTTTTCTGCATTACTACGAGAAGATATTCTTAAGGGAATATGAGATAGTGGAGGAGAGATCATACCATCCGAATCAGTGGGATCCGCATCCGAATCAGAGGGATCCGGTACGGATGGCGCATCTTCAGGAGTTGGGGCAGGGTTAAGCAAGTGACATGGCACAGTTGCTCCAGTAGGGCAATAGTCACAGTAGTGGACTGCTGATCCCTTCTTCTGTAGACTTGGAGCTCTGTAGCTCGTTCCTCTTGTTCTGTAGTCTCCCCCTGCACTGGAGCATCTCTTCCTTCCTCCTGATTGTATGCATCTTCATCACTTTCCTCACTCTCGCTATCTCCTCCTGTTTTTCTTGGACTAACTTCCATCATTGGGCATGGAACTGACCCAACAACCACGCTTGGGACTATCTTCCCCTCACTCCTAACACCTCCTGTATTAGGAGTGTCACCAAATGCGGAGCCTTCACCTGAACCATTGTGATAGTATGGTTCCATCTCTCTGAATGTAACATCCATGCTCACAAAGAGTCTTCGCTCCACTGGACTCCAGCAAGAATATCCCTTCTGAGTCCCTGAATAGCCAACGAAGACACACTTCACTGCCCGATGGTCCAATTTCCCAACTACAGGTCTATTATCCTTCACAAAGCATACACAACCAAATACTTTTGGGAAAATAATGTACTTGTTCTTACGGCATGTCCCTACAAGTATTTCGGAACATTCATAGCAAACATCATCGACCTTGCCACTTCCAACAGATGCCTGTTCTTCCGTTCTGTCATGTCATTTTGTGCTGGTGTATAGGCACATGAAGTCTGATGATGTATCGCATTAGCTAATAAGTACTCCTCAATGGCTTTATTGGTATATTATGTCCCATTGTCAGACCTCAAAATTTTCACTTTGGTACCGTACTGTATTGAAACCCTGCGATGGAAGTCTTGAAAGCATGCAAAGACATCACTCTTACTCTTCATTAGGTATACCCAGGTGACACGAGTATGGCAGTCAATAAAGGTGACAAACCACTTAAAACCATCAACAGCAATTGTAGGACAAGGTCCCCACACATCAGTGTATCATATCAAAAGCAGCTAAACTTCTATTTTCAGAATTCAGATAAGAGCTTCTGGTGTGTTTTCCAAGTTCACTGGCATCACAAACCAACTTTTGCTTATTAGCTTTTTGATACATAGATGGAAACATTCGATTAAGTAGACTAAATGAAGAGTGTCCCATGCGCTGATGTTGGAGTAATAATTCTTCTTCTACGGTATTTCGCGGCTGCTCCGATTGTGCTTCATCCACCAGTGCTGCCAGTGCTGTATCCAGCCCACCCCTGTCCAAGTACCATAGTCCTTTATGCCAAGTGCCAGTCCCCAACTGTCTTTCCGTTCTCTTCTCCTGAAAAATAACCTTCGGAATGTCAGAGAAAACAACACAATTAAGTTGAAGAACAATGGCAATTATGGACAATAGATTAACAGGAAAGGATGGAGCATGCAAGACATCAGTAAGACGCATCGAAGGGGTGCATTCAACTGTCCCTTTACCCACAATAGGTCTAGCAGTACCATCAGCAGTCTGAATGCTTTCAAGTGTCATCAGGTGAGTGTAATCTTGGAACTCATCACGGGCACCCGTAACATGGCAAGATGCCCCAGAGTCAATTATCCAATTTATACTTCCTGGTTTGTGGGTAGATGCAAGGGCATGAGCATGTATACCTGTGCTTGTACTGGCATAGTACGTGATGTTACCCCCGGAGGTGATTGGAGTCGACGTCCCAGTAGTGTCGGTGCGACTGTCGCTGGTTCCAAGCTTCATGTTCCTCCATATTTTCAGCATCTTCTCACTAGGGGTCACATCGGATGACTGATTTTCACCTCCTCCTTCTGCCAGGTTTGTCTTGTGCCCTCCAGAATAATGTCGTCTCCAACCGACATAGCCTCCTCTGCCACCTCGACGTCCTCCACGGCCGCATCCATGACCGCTGGACTGGCCTCTCATAGGCTTCATACATAATCTGATAAAGTGTCCTGGGTCTCCACAGTTGTAGCACCCTCCCCTCCTGAAGTGTTTGGGTTAAAAACTGCTAGAGCTGATTTCTCTCCCGGAGTGTTAGTGGTGCTGGACATAAGCTTCAACCGTGCTTCTTCTTGTGCCATAGCAGCAATGACCTCTAGTGATGGCAGTCCGGGTTGTGCGAATAGCACATTCCTCCTTTGCTCGAATGCTGGGTTGAGCCCTTTTAGGAACTTCATCATTCTCTGTCGCGAGATATACTCCATGAACTTCTGGTAATGCTTCGCAAATGCTGGTTCCACTTGCTCATCTTCCACACCAATGGGATAATAGTGGTCGAGATCTGACCAATACTTCTTCAGCACAGCCGCATACTCGAAGATGGTGTGATCTTCTTGGACCACCTTATCAAGTTCATCCTGCAGTTGGAAGACTCTCATAGGGTTGTCCGTCCCCGAGTACATATCCTTCAGCGTCATCGAAATATCACCGGCTCCCTCCATTGCCTCCATGTTGCCCGACACTTGGTCGATCAAGGAGGCTGTCAACCATCCTGCTACAACATTGTTGACGATCTCCCACACAGCAAACTCCCGTGAGGAGTGATCTTCAGGTGCCTTGGTTTGGCCATTCACATAGCCCACCAAGCCTCTTGCCTTTAGAGTCCGTATCGCCTGTCGCGACCACATCAAAAAATTGGAAGTACCCTCCAACTTTACTTCCAGTTTTTCCAACTTCGCCATTTTGTATGGTGAATGATCCACATCTGTGTGTGCAGGACGGAAACTAGTCTCGGTCAGCCTCCTGGAGAAGAGATTGTCCACCAAAGCCTTCATCTCTTTGGCCGTCAGCTTGCCGTAGATCGTCTCCACTATCTTCGTCTTCTCCTCTTTCATCAACAAGATAAATCGAGACCGTCTGCACCTTTGGTCACCGTCCTCTCCACGTCTAATGTTCCTCCTTCAGCGGTAGCGGCGTCTCTAAGAGCCGCTCCTCATGTCCCATGTCGGGTTGCGACTGGAGGTCGCATGGCCGAACGAGGAGGAGAAGGGCCGGTGGGGGGGTAGAGGCCGATGTGAAAGGAGAGGGGGTAGGGCGACGGTAGGGGGCGGGGATGCTGGCGGCGAAGGAGGGGAGGCGGGCAGAGGCCGGGCGGTGCTGAGGGTGGAGGGGAGACGGGACGGTGGGAGCGGAGAAGGTGGGAAGGGGTTGGGGGTGGCGGCTAGGATTTTGTGGAGAGAGAGAGGTGGTGGCTCTGATACCAAATAGAATTTAGTAGAATATTTGACTTGTTTATTATTGAGGTGGAGCTACATTTAGATAGGAGAGGCTAACCCCTCTCCCTATTATTCTTCCCGATGTGGGACTAAAAGCCCATTAATACTCTCAACATATATATATATATATATATATATATATATATATATATATATATATAACAACAAGTCCAAGCTCCCTAGCCCAAGTGGTTAGGGAGGGGGGCTCACTTGGGGGAGGTCCCAAGTTCGAGCCCCCCCCGTGGGCATGGGATGGCTGGGTGGTCGCGGGGTGGCCACGGTCCCAAGCTGGCGGCCTCAAGAAATGGACACGAAATATATATATATATTTTTTGGAACCAGGTAAATTATTTCTGGAATCGCTCCCACTGGGATTCGAACTCCTGACCGCTCGGGCCACATGCATCTCTCTTAACCACTAGGCTAGAGGTCATTTGCATATATATATATATATATATATATATATATATATATATATATAAAACAACAAACACAGGTAGTGATCAGCACATTGAAGCTAAAAGATTGGGAAACAGGCCAGAGGTTTGTTTACCCTTGGACGCGTTACACCTTCAATTACAAAGGGGCATGAACGAAGATATTCATGCTGTGGTTGATTAAGAAACTAATCTTGAGAAACACTCTACCCAGATAGAGAATCATGTGCTGATGCTCCTACGGTATGCTCACGATTCTGATATTATACATACTCCTTAAATTTACTGTTATCAGTTGGACTCTTAATTAGATTTGAGCCAGAATTCAAGAGGACAGAGGAAGAATCTACGCCAGTTCAACTTAAGCTTGTATTTTTATGAATTTTCTATTGACGAGATGTATTAGAAAAAGAGTGTGGTTGTGTTTGCCGGACTTTATTATGTTGTCATCTCTATCTATTTACACTATGCAAAAAAAAAAAAAAATCACATGCTTAATTGCTTAGTCGTATGCCTACATTCTTATACCTGTCAAAGATTAGAGGAAAGGTTAAATAGACATAAAACCAAATGCTTATATTGTCATATGGAATGACATGTATCCTCTATAAGAAGATAGAGTATTGAAATGTCCTAAGTTACAATTTCTGTCCATACAAAGTGTCAAAAAGATGGTCAGATTGTTCTTTTATTAATGAGGAAGTCAACTGATAATTAAATGTGTTAGCATAAGTTTTACTTATCTAAAAAACAGCGAATAATTTTTACTAATAGGAAAGATATTGACCGTCTTGTGAGACGAAGTACCTTGTTTTGACTTGATAGAAAGCTTTCTCCCCAACCACCAGAAGCTAACTGTTTGGACAAAAGAAAATCACATGCTTTTCGGATACAAGCACTGTCCTGATAGCTCTTCCCACCAGCAATCAATCCCCTAACTCCAAACCATGTGCCATAGGTGTAACAAACAGCCCAAAGGCCATACCTGTTTCCAATGATTTATTAGGAGCCAAATTTATAGCCATGACAACAATAAGTTCATGACCAAACGTCAATGAATTTCAATGAAAATGGACTGGAATGGCCACAAACCAAGAAATCATAAAGGTCTAGCAAAACATTGGAAAGAACTACATACCATGAACCATCAGGTTCCTGCATATTCTCAATGACACGAACTGCTTTCCTGATACAGTTATTTATCTCATTACTTCGGTATCCAGGGTATAGTTTTCTAAATGCTGCAAGTGCCTGAACTGCTGATGAAGTACATTCAACATATCTGGAACCAAGCATAAATTGTGGCAATACTTTAGCACAACAATATTAACTAGAATGAACAAACATGAACTGAAGAATGAGTTCAATAAAATCTTACGCGTGATCAATAATAAGGTCTCCAATTGTATCAGAAGGATTAAAAAGCTGAAAACAGACAAGATTTCCCCTTAAGACAACATTGCAATACCAAGATATGTACAAAAGGACAAAATCTTCAATCATAATGTAAATTTAATCAATATGATAATTCACAAAAGAATTTATTTGCTTATAGGAAATTACGAATTTTGACTAAATAAGAAACTATTTATAACTTTTGAAGCAAAATACATCATTTTACCATTTTGTCGACTCTTTATAGCCTAGGGGAAACTTCACTTTGTATCCTAGGGAAACTTGGAGGGTGCTTCTTGAATGCATAGGCTTAAATTAAATAGACAAAAAGGTAATTATACCTACCCATCAACCGGCTCTAGCTTTATAGAAAGACTTCTCATGCTCAATGGCTACCTTGACTAAGAAATTAGCACCATTTTAGAGGGTTGACGTTATTCCTACAAGCAGTCATTAAAGGTTGTGTTAATCTTTTATGGAGTTTTCTTATGCTCTGTTGGGAATCCAACCTCAACTCGAGGAGGTTAGGATAGTATAGAGCATCTTGGAGTATCGACGGAAGGAGCGGCGAAAACGGGTATCGGTGGTTGAAGCAGGGCTCGTATCAGAGCCAGGAGAGTGGTGCCTACATACCAGTTGTATGCTTCAAATCGCAAAATTTGTCCAGCAACTTTTGGAGTAAATTGTGCTCATAAAGCATATCGCCAGCATACATGCAATAGACCGGTGGTATGCTAGTGGTCGGGATTGACGCAAATTTGGTAATTCATCAACGCGATTTGGGTCGTCGGATTCATTTCGACGACCAGAATTCGGATTGGAACTAATTTAGGAATTTCCTAATCCTAAATTAGGGTTCTTAGTCTTATATAAAGAGGCTAAGGGAGCTATGGAGCTATTCTTCTATGATGCATTGAGGAGACTCAAGGAGATGTCCACCAAAATCTACGAGGAATCCGTATTCGCTCGTAGGTTTGCACTTCAAGACATTTGAAGAAGGAAGGTCTGTTCAAGGAGAATCATCTGCTCCGTTTAGGGAGATTCACATTTTGGTGAGCGATCTCATTATTGTAATCCTCTCTTCTTCTTCTTGAGTTGTGTGAGGATTGAATCTTGGGGAAAATGATTCAACGTAATCGTAATCAATCTTTATTAGTATGATTACTTATTGGAATTTGTCTGGGAGACGAAGTCACCACATATACTCGTATAATCTGTCTTTTGTTGGTTCATTACCTTTTGTGGGATTGCATTGGTCTCGAAGCTTCTCATCTACTGCGTGATGTCTGGCCGGTGGGGTTCGGTGTCCCAATCCTTAAATGCTCTATATCCATCTTATTCTAATGGAGAAGGCTTGGAAGATGTGCAAGATTGGCATTTTTCAGTTCCAACAGAGGAGCCCATGAGAAAGAGGGCCATCCAAGTGCATGTTGGCCAAATGTGCCCCTGTTGACATGTAGGACAACGAAAACTCAACCAAACTAGGGAAGCAGAATGGAACCATGGCTCGCAATATCGCCCGATACCTATATGGAAACCGATAATGAAACTGCAGAAAATACCAAGGTTGACCAATTATAACCACTGAACCAAACCCACCCCCACCCCGAATTGCCGATACCGATACTCATAAGAAGGTTCCAATACTTCCAATATTGATCAGGAATTGAGCTAAGATTGACTGAACTTCTTCTAATTGGCATTAACTTACATTAGAGTGACTTCTATTGGCTCCATCCTATTCAACCCTCCTACGACTTGAATGGATGTTCTAGGCCTTTAAGTAGGTAACAAATTGTTAAACAAACTATCAAGATCACCGGAATAGATAATACAAACTTTTATAACTTTTCGCATAAAAACAATGAAGCCTTTATGTCATAATTTTGATGTCCAACCTTTTCTTTACTGAATTAACTTGATTAAGTTCACCTGGATAGAATTAGTAAAACTCCACAACTTTTTGGTACAAAATTGACATCAAATAAAATTGAAGCCAAAGAATAAAGATCTCCCTGCTGTCATGTAATTAGTAGAGAACTCATTATTTTGATGTATTCATCATGTAATTCACGGTAGATTCTCCTGTTGTTAATTGTACTTTTTGAAGTTACATTATTTTTCAACTAAAATAGTCAACGGTCTGACCTTACAAGAGAGCAAATGAAATTACAGGTGTCCATTTTGCACTTGGTTACGGATATTGTATTAAGATAGAGAACAATTGGATACTTTATTGAAGGGGTATGGACCCCTACCAGATGAGGGGTGGACGGCCTTGTAGAGGAAGGGATCAGATGAGAGGGTAGCCTGGCTAGTGGAGAAGGTTGGTGAAGGGTTTCAGGAAAGGTTGTGAAGGGGATCGAGTTGGTGGAGAAGGTACAAGAGGGCTATAGGTTGGTGGAATCTTGGGTTAGGGTCATGCAAGGAGGTGGTAGGCAGGGAGGATTTAGGTGGAGGGAAGGAGCCTTAGGAAGGAGGTTAAAAAGGGGGGAGAAGAAATTTTAGGTCCAGAGCAGAACTGTTTTGATACCAAGTAAAAAGATAAGAGACGATAATGAGATACTAAGAATAATAATGGACCTATTTATATGATGGGGATTGAGGTCCCCATATTTATTAACTCGATGTGGAACTAATAGAAACCGGCTAATAAAGGACCAAATAAGCAAATATAATAATACTCCCTTACAGAACAGATACTTTTTCAATTCTAGAAAAATTGATGACGATGACAGGGAGCTAAATCCCATAGAAAAAAAATCATATACTTAATAGAAAAGATTTGAACAGATAGAACAAGTTAGAAAAGAATGCTTTGGAACTTGTAGAAAACATATATGCAACAAGAGTACTAACCTTCACCCATGAATATGATCTTATTAATTCATAAGTTCCAAAACTACCATCCTTGTTCTGCAATAGAACCAAAGATACATAAGTAGAACGAAAACAGTTGCCCTCTGAAATTACAGATAAACAGTCAGATATGCAAGAGTATCATATAGAGCACTTACCAGAGTGACTCCACTCTAACACAAAAAGGTATTTCAAGTACAAGGTATCCAAAGTATATCACAAGATGTTTCCATTTTAAGGGGCGAAAGTCTTCATCACCAGCAAGTTATTAGAGATTCTAGTAGTAGATAATAGTGATAGACATAAGAAACCTTGACTCAGAGGTTGCAGGTTCGAGCAACAGGGGAAGCACATTTTATTCTATGTGGAGGAATTAATGTGGGGAGGACAACCAGAGTGCAGGCCGGTTGCGGGTGCGATACTAGTGTGGTGCAGATGCGGGCCTTTGGACTAGGAGTGTGGCCTTCGTGCCGAGTTTGTAGGCCTTCGGGCTAGGAGTCTGTAACACAATTACCTCTTTCAATATATATATATATATATATATATATATATATATATATATATATATATATATGTCCACGGCTATCTGGGCTCCAGTTAAACAGGGAGAAAAGCAGAGTCTACTTCAGTTTCCGGTGTACACTGCAGGAGGAGAGAGCCTTCGTCTTGAGAGTGGACAAAGACGAGCTCCCAGTGAAATACTTGGGGGTCCCGCTGACGGTCAACTATGCCAGAGAGCAGGATTGTCACAGCTTGGTGGATTTTGCTCAGAGGAGAGTGGAAGACTGTCAGGCTGCGGGTCTATCATTTGGAGGACGGATTGAGTTGGTGCGTTCGGTTATTGCTGGCATCACGATGTTCTGGCTCCAGTCTATCCAGATCCCTACGGCTACTATTCGAAAAGTGGAGGCCATCTGTGCTGACTTCATATGGAAGGGAGGGATGCATGCGATCTCTTGGGACCAACTATGTCGTCCTCGGGAGGAAGGAGGAGTGGGGCTGAGGCCTCTTCATGAGGTCAGAAAGGCAGCTTGTGTGAAGATGGCCTGGAGATTTATCAAGGGGGTCGCTTTGGGCGGAATG
The DNA here is from genome assembly GCA_029216955.1 of Iris pallida. Classification (NCBI taxonomy): domain Eukaryota; kingdom Viridiplantae; phylum Streptophyta; class Magnoliopsida; order Asparagales; family Iridaceae; genus Iris; species Iris pallida. The sequence continues at coordinate 2,480,788 of JANAVB010033816.1, forward strand.
GATGGCGAACAGATACCTAAGGAGGCTAACTTCTGGGCCTGCAGGATAGACAATAATTTCTCGGTCACGTTTAAGGCCATTCTGAGGTGTCGGCCGGTGCTTAAGACTGCTATCTGCAGGATCATGAAAGATGGGACGACTACCGACCTCTGGCGTGACCCTTGGTTGGGTTCCAGATCCTTGCTCGAGATATTAGGAGGTAAGCTGGACAGAGAGGCGGGCAGGGGGCTCACATGCAGTCGGATCATCAGAGATGGAGTTTGGAGGCCAGAAGGATATCCTTATACTGCTCAGCTTGCCGAGGAGATTCGCCTTATTACTATTGACGCTAGCCAGCATGAGGATTCCTGGAGCTGGGCCGGCCCAGGTTCGGGGAGAGGGTCAGGACTATTCTGCTTTCGTAGCTGCTATGACTTGGTTCGGACCCACCACGACCGGGCTGAGGAGGTGGACTTTATTTGGGGCAAGGGGATTGCCCGAAAAATGCAACTTTGTGCCTACCGCCTTCTACGGGGCAGACTGATGACGAGAGACAGACTCCTCATGTTTGGGATGCAGATCCCAAATGCCAAGTGTGTGCTATGTAATGGGGAGGACGAATCTATGGGGCATCTCTTCTTTGTATGCCCGATGACCTGGCACATTTGGACTGAGCAGTATGTGCAGTTGAGAGGAGGAGTTGGGGTGGATAGAGACATCCGGAGCATTCTCAGCTGGATCCGAGATCACAGAGGCCGGGATCCGGGGTGGGCCAGAAGAGCCAGAGTTCGTCTCGCCGCTTCCGTTTGGCACATCTGGAAGGAGCGGAACAGACGTATTTTCGAGGACTTGACTACCCCCCTATTGGAATTTTACATAACATAGAATTCGATGTATCAGTAATGGCCCCATAATATTATAATTTGGGGCATAAGAAGTTGTGATATTTATGTATTGTAATACTTTTTCCGCTATGTGCGAGGAATAAATTCACCATTATTCCAAAAAAAATATATATATATATATGTCCAAGCTCCCTAGCCCAAGTGGTTAGGGAGGGGGGCTCACTTGGGGGAGGTCCCAAGTTCGAGCCCCTCCCCTGGGCATGGGATGGCTGGGTGGTCGCGGGGCGGCCACGGTCCCAAGCTGGCGGCCTCAAGAAATGGACAAAAAAAAAAAAAAAAAATATATATATATATATATATATATATATATATATATAAGAGGGGGGTTTCTCATGGATGGCAGCGCTAAGGGGGGAGACCCACCGCAGGGCAGGATTGGTGGGGGAGAACGACCTCCACATGGAGGGAAGGCAGAGGGGGGCGAATGGACCACGGTGAACCGTCGACAGAGGGGGAACGCCAAGCAGGGGGAAGCGGTGACCAACCGTGTAGCGGCAGACGCGGCATCGAGAGGACATTGGACGGGCCCTAGCTCGCCCTGGAGGGAGACGACAAACAAGGGGTGAGGTAGCCGACTGTGTGGCAGCAGACACGGCCTCGAGCGGACGTCGGACGGACCCCAGTTCGTCCTGCGGTTGCAGCGCATAAAGGGAGTTCGGCTCAACTACGACAGAAGGCCGATCCTACAAATTGTGCACCAGTCAGGGAGGAGACCTGACGGTTTACGGAGGCAGAGAAGGGTAAACAACCAATGAACTAACATGGTCAGTGTGTATCATGGGCGGATTGCTTTCACGGCGATTCATCCGAGGATAGCGTCAGATGAGATATGTTGCACCCAAGCGAGTTGGAGATGGGTTCAGGGCAGTGTTCACGGCTAAGGATTTAGCGATAACATCGGAGTATTGGCGTAACATTGTCGTCCTGTATGTACCGGGTAACAGATCATTCCATGATTAGATACGTGCCTAAGCAAATCGAGTTTGGCGGCCAAATGGTAGCATGGAGTTTTTTTCTCGTGAAAATGGCTTCTATTACTTTCGTTTTGGATTGCTGGAGGACATCGACAGGATCTTGCAGGAGGGTCTATGGACCTTTGATGGAAGCCTTATCATAATGAAGGCGCGGACCCAAGACAAAGTGTGAGAGGGAAGTGTTGCAATCATTTCCCGTCTAGATTCGGTTACCTGAATAGCCGATAAATTATTGGAGTATTGATACGATGATGAAGGTCGCGAATATGGTGGGTATACCCATTAAAGGGGACGATGCGACTACGAAGCGGACCAGGTTGGGGTATGCTCGGATATTCGTTGAGATTGCGGCGGACAAAGTGCTTCCAAGTACGGTGGAATACGAATTGGAGTCCGGGAAAGTCTATACGCAACGTGTAGAGTATGAATGGGTTCCGCCAACATGCAAACACTGTAAATGCTTTGGACACCTAGTCAGGGAGTGCAAGATGGCGGGAGAGGCACAGACACAGGTGGGGACACCCCACAGGGGAGGCGGGGAGAGTGCGGGCAACAAGGAGTCGACTTGTGACTGAGATAGTGATGGCCTTAGATAGTGATGGCCTTAAAGGTGGAGATGCTACTACTGATACATGCGTGGCTCGAGGAATGGAGATTGAGATTGATATCGGGCTTGGCGAGGTCAATGCATTAAGCAGGGTGCAGGAACACTCAGAGGGGACAACCGTTGTTGATAGGGATGGAGATGCAAGTATTGGGGATAGTAGTATGGTGGTGTTCCAAGCAAATCAAAGTGCACGATTGGGAGTTGCCACAAACACTTATATGCGACAAGGAAGTAGTGGCCGCAGAAACAACACCAAGAACAAACAGAAGGTGGGTCATGTACCAGTGGAGACGGGGTATATGAGTCAAAAGCATCATGCTGGTCGGCTTCGGGAAGATGTCGTTCGCCCTCCGCTAGGCACAACACAAGACAGGGGAGGTGTTATGCATTGAGAATACAAGATGGCAGGAAGTGCACTCCAATTTGGTGGGTGCTACACAGTCAGGGATATAGGTATAGGAGGAGGTGCATGCAATGGAAGCACCTTCGGTGGGTGATTGCTTGGTTGTTACTTCCCCAAGTAGCAGGCTACTTGACGTTGACAGGGAAATCCGTCTCATCAATGCCAGTGATTACGTGGAACGTGTGGGGGGATGCTCGGTGGGGAGGTGGAAGGAGATCTGTGATATTTTGAGGAAGGAGGATGTGGTCTGCATGCTCTTTTGAAGACTAAAATCAAGTCGGCAAAGATGCTTGCCAGGAGAACACCTATACATTGGGGCCAGCTAAACAACCTGCAATTAGGTGATATGGCCCGAATATGGGTTCGTTGGGATAATAGGAGTTGGGATGGTCAGGTCATCCACTTATCGGATCAATTGATTGTAACTGTCTTCACCAACAAAGGCGGATTCAGTTTCATTTTTAGCGCCACGTATGGCCATAATGATAGAATTAGGAGAGGTAGTTTGTGGCATGATATTGAACAAGTCAGTGCCCTGGCCTCAGTTCAATATAATCTGTCGTTAGTGATCATGGGCGATTTTAATGCCCTTCTATACAAGCATGAGAAGGTGGGGGGGAAGAGAAGTTCCTGATCACCTGCTTCATAATTTTCAGCAATGTCTTCTTCATGAAGGGCTCCAACAATTGGAGCGTACGGGACATCTGTAGACATGGCACAACAAGGTTGTTTGTAAGCGTGTGGCATGCCAGTTAGACCGCGTGCTTGGGAACCGGTTGTGGCTTGACAAGTATCCAGGCTCGAGGGTTGAGGGACTTCCCGCAGCAACGTCTGATCACTCCCCTATCTGCATTCGGTTATTGAACCGACAACGGAGAGCTGCTCGCCCTTTTCAGTACAACAATTAATAGGTGCAGATGGATGGATACAGGGAGGTTGTGTTGAGGAGGCTAGATAGTATGGTCAGCGGAAATCCTAGGTACCGTCTTGTGTCTAAATTAAAGATGGTCAAGGGTGGACTGAAACTGTTGAGAGTAAATAAGGGACTTTAGTCCCACATCGGTTAGATGTAATATGAAGCGGGGTTGGACCCTCTATAAGTAGTAGGCAGTAGCCCTCAATAATATTATCTGAGATATTAGACTCATTTCAACTTGTTATCAGAGCCGAGTTCTCCATCCTCTCCTCCAAACCCTAGCTGCCCTCCCCACCCTCCTCCACGCCGCTGCCATACTCTAAACCCTAGCCGCCAAACCCTAGCCCCCCTCCAGTGCAGCCCCCTCCAGTGCCCCCCCCCCTCCAGCGCCGCCCCCCCTCCAGCGCCGCCCCCCCCCCCCCTCCAGCGCCGCCCCCCTCCCTTTACTGCTGCTCCAGCAGCCCTTTTTAGGGTTTTTCGCTGTTCTGAGAAAAAAAAAACAGATTTCCTTCTCTTTAGAAGATCTCTGTAGTTGCCTCGAGAATCAGAGTTCCTTCTCTTTAGAAGATCTCTAAACTCAGATTTCCTTAAGAAGTTTTCTGCTTGTTGCCTTCGAGAATCAGTACCTTCTTTTTAGAAGCTCTACTACGAATACGAAATCTCTTTAGATTTTCGTATCTCAGAAACGTTGTCTTTACAATCGTTTCTGCACGGCTAGTATACCTCTGGTTTGTCTCATGCAAGGAGGCACAACTACGTTGGTTATCCTTGAGCCGTCCGAACGCGTTATCATGACGCGGTTCTAGTTGGTCGTATAAACTACGACATATCAGTGAGGGACTCGTTTTGTTGTTTCCCCCCGATAGCTGACTAAGACGAAGACGACTCACAAGAAGACGACTCAGGAAACAACAACACCTCACTGATTGCAGTTGAAGAAGTCATGGATTCCATCTATGGGAAGTTGACAGCAGAAGAAATGAAGGCCCTGGTCGAGGATCTCCTGACCAAGAGATTACCGGAGGCAACCCCACGCGTGACCCATACTGATGTGGATCCGTCACCGTACAAAATGGAGAAGTTGGACAAGCTGGAGACGAAGTTGGAAGGCACGACCAACTACTTGAAATGGTCGCGACAGGCGATGCGGACGCTGAAGGGACGTGGCTTGGTTGGTTATGTAGATGGCCACACCAAGGCCCCTGTCGATCACTCCTCGAAGGAGTTTGCTGTATGGGACATTGTCAACAATGTCGTGACTGGTTGGTTGACAGCCTCTTTGACCGACCAAGTGTCGGGTAACGTTGAAGCAATGGAGGGAGCTGCTGATATCTGGAGAACATTAAAAGACATGTACTCCGGTTCGGGTAACCCCATGCGAGTCTTCCAACTGCAGGATGAGCTCGATCGGGTAATCCAAGACGATCGTACCATCTCTGAGTACGCTGCCTTGTTGAAGAAGTACTGGTCTGATCTTGACCATTATGATCCTCTTGGCATGGAGGATGCTCAGGTTGAACCGGCTTTTGCAAAACATTTCCAGAAATTTCTGGATTATATCTCGCGGCAACGGATGATGAAGTTTTTGAAGGGGCTCAACCCTGCATTTGAGCAACGGAGGAATGTACTTCTCGCACAACCGCAGCTGCCGACATTAGAAGACACCATAGCTGCCATGGCACAAGAAGAAGCACGGTTGAAGCTGATGCCTACCAAGGGTATCTCCCAGGGGGAGCAGGCCGGAGTTGACACATCTGCTCTTGCCACTTTCACACAGCCTCCTTCTATGGGAGGCGTTTGCCACAACTGTGGTGACACGGGGCATTACATCCGCTTTTGCCCAAAACCGACACGGACTCTCTCGAATGGTCGGGGTCGTGGTCGCGGTGGACGACGAGGTGGTCGAGGCAGCTACAGTGGTGGAAGGGGCACTTACTCTGGAGGCAACAAGGCGCATCTGGCGGATGAAGGTGGGGACAATCAGCTGGCGGACATCACTCCATTTGAGAGAGAAGTTCTCGAGAAGATGCGCGGCTCAAAGCTTGGTTCTGGTGAACGACAAGTCATTCCTGGGGCGCCGTCCACTACAGGAGATTACTGTACTTACTTCTCCCAAACCAGTGCCGGTATACCTCCGCGTGCTCTTGCATCTGTCTCTCAGCCAGCTTGGATTATGGACTCTGGGGCATCTTGCCATGTCACGGGGTCCCGAGGTGAGTTCCGGGAATACTCTACTCTAACGCCGCCAGAAAGCATTCAGACTGCTGATGGTACCTCAAGGCCTGTTACGGGTAAAGGCACTGTTGATTGCACTCCTTCCATCACTCTATCTAATGTCTTACATGCTCCTTCCTTTCCTGTCAATCTTATATCCATTAGCGCCATTATCCTTGATCTAAACTGTATTGTTTCCTTTGATATTCCTAAGATAACTTTTCAGGAGAAGGGAACGGGGAGACGACTAGGCACTGGCACATGGCATAAGGGTCTATGGTACTTGGACAGGAACGGTCTGGATAGAGCACTGGCATCTTTGGTTGCAGACGCACAACCGGAAGTCCGAAGTCGAAGTGTCGAAGCCGAGCTGCTCCTCCACCATCAGCGTGTAGGACATTCTTCTTTTCCCGTTATTAGTCGACTGTATCCGTCCTTATATCAAAAAGCAAATAAAGAGTTGTTAGTTTGTGATGCTTGTGAGTTGGGGAAACATACCAGAAGCTCCTATGTGAGTTCTGGGCATCGATGTTCTGCTGCTTTTGATATGATTCATTCCGATGTGTGGGGCCCTTGTCCTACAAACGGTGTTAACGGTTATAGATGGTTTGTTACTTTTATTGACTGCTCTACCCGCGTAACGTGGGTCTACCTGCTGAAGAATAAAAGTGATGTTTTCGAGGCATTTCAAAGCCTCCATCAACGGGTAAAGACACAGTATAATGCTCGTGTTAAGTGTTTCCGGTCGGATAATGGGACCGAATATACCCATAAGAGGTTTGCTGCGTATTTATCCTCTCATGGTATACTGCATCAAACCTCTTGTGCATATATACCGGCTCAAAATGGTGTTGCCGAACGAAAGAATAGGCACCTGCTGGAGGTAGCTCGGACAATGATGCTGGCTATGAATGTCCCTAAATTTTTGTGGGGGCAGGCTGTCTTGACAGCCTCTTATCTCATCAACAGGATGCCCTCTCAATTACTGGACTGGAAGACGCCTTTGGAAATGCTCACGGGGACAACTGCGTACACCGTTCCTCCGAAAGTATTTGGTTGCGTATGCTTCGTCCACGATAACAGGCCTGGCGTTGGTAAGCTGGATCCTCGAGCAGTTAAGTGTGTCTTTGTTGGGTACACCGGGACACAGAAGGGTTACGTATGCTGGAGCCCGGTTGAACGGAAGCTGTTTGTAAGCATGGACGTTACATTCAGAGAGCTGGAACCTTATTATGGTTCGGACGAAGGTTCTGCGTTTGGGAACACGCCTCACACAGCAGGTGTTGGACGTGAGGGAGAGGTAGTACGTCCAAACGTAGTTGTCGGATCGGTACCTTGTCCTGTCGTGACACACTGGAAGAAAGGGGGAGAAAGCATCAATGATACTGATACGGAGGATGACGAAGACAATACGTACATTACGCAGGGGGAGAAGCAGACAAGGGAAAAGGAGCTCCAAGTTTACAGAAGAAGACAGCAGAGGTCCAGTACTGTGTCGTGCCCTGTGCCTATAGTGCCAAGTCCCTCGTCTACTCCTGCCCCGACTCCTGAAGATGTTACTCCCGCACCGGATCGCTCGGATTCGGAAGCGGGTCTCTCCGATTCGGATGGTATGCTTTCTCCACCACCCATTGCTCCCTTAAGGAGGTCTTCTCGCATTAATGCGGAAAAGGCTCCTATTCGTTATAAAGATTATGAACATGATATCGCCAACTACCTATCTTATTCTAATATTTCTCCGACTTATCAAACATTCCTCACTTCGTTAGAGTCTACTTCTTTACCTAAGAATTGGCAGGAAGCAAAGAAGGACCCAAGATGGAAAGCCGCAATGATGGAAGAACTTGGGATACTAGAGAAAAATAAGACATGGGAGCTGGTGCCATTACCTGAAGGGAAGAAAGCTGTGGGATGCAAATGGGTTTACACAGTGAAGGAGACACCAGAAGGAAAAGTTGAATGATACAAGGCGAGACTGGTTGCAAAAGGCTATACCCAGACATATGGTATCGACTATGATGAGACTTTTGCTCCAGTAGCGAAGATGAGTACCGTAAGAACGCTGGTCTCCATTGCAGCAAACTATGGGTGGAAGCTACACCAGTTAGACGTAAAGAACGCATTTCTTCATGGAGACCTACAAGAAGAAGTATACATGGAGACTCCTCTGGGGTGCTACTCTGTGTCAGATTCAGGTGAAGGAACATCACATGGAAAAGTGTGCAAACTGAAGAAGTCGCTGTACGGGCTGAAGCAATCTCCTCGAGCCTGGTTTGACAGATTCAGAAGGGCTGTCACTGGCATGGGGTACCATCAGACAAATGCAGATCATACTGTCTTCCTCCAGCATGCAAGGGGCCACATTACTATACTTGCTGTATATGTAGATGATATAGTGATCACAGGTGACGATGTAGTTGAGATCACTAAGCTGAAGACGAAACTCGCCAAAGAGTTTGAGGTGAAGGACCTGGGAGAGATGAGATACTTTTTGGGTATCGAGGTGTCTGATGGTGAACAAAGAATTGTTCTCTCACAAAGGAAATATGCACTAGATCTGCTGAAAGAGACAGGAATGCTGGGATGCCGAGCAGCAGTCACTCCAATTGACCAGAAGTGCAAGATGGGAGCAGAAGCAGGAAAGCCTGTTGATCGCGAAAGGTATCAAAGGCTAGTAGGCAGACTGATTTATCTAGAGCATACTCGCCCTGATATCTCATTTGCAGTAAGTGTTGTAAGCCGCTATATGCATGATCCAAGAACGGGTCATATGGATGCAGTATTTCAGATTCTAAGATATCTGAAAGGGACGCCGGGAAAAGGACTGTGGTTCAAGAAGAATGGATGCACAGATGTTGAGGGATACTGCGATGCAGACTGGGCAAGCTGCATAGACGACAGAAGGTCTACCACAGGGTACTGTGTTTTTGTAGAAGGAAACCTGGTTTCATGGAGAAGCAAGAAACAGTCAGTGGTAGCACGGTCGACAGCTGAAGCAGAATACATAGCAATGGCTCTAGGAGTATCAGAATTGCTATGGGTAAAGGCGCTGCTGACAGAGTTGAAGCTAGACAAGGGGACACCACTGCACCTTCTGAGCGATAGTCAAGCTGCGATAAGTATAGCGAACAATCCGGTTCAGCACGACAGAACGAAGCACATCGAGATCGATCGATTCTTCATCAAGGAAAAGCTGGAACAAGGGATACTGAAGATTGACTATGTTCGCTCAGAAGAACAAGTGGCAGACTGTCTGACTAAGGGTCTTAGTTCATTGAGTCTGTCAAAGCTATGGAACAAGATGGGGATGATTAATATCTATCGCCCATCTTGAGGGGGAGTGTTGAGAGTAAATAAGGGACTTTAGTCCCACATCGGTTAGATGTAATATGAAGAGGGGTTGGACCCTCTATAAGTAGTAGGCAGTAGCCCTCAATAATATTATCTGAGATATTAGACTCATTTCAACTGAAACTATGGAGCAAGGCTTCCCCTGCTCGCCACCTTGCTGAGGAGGAGGCGCGTCTCCCGGTTCTTCAGGATCGGCTACAGGGAAACATCCTTGATTCTGTCTTAGCGACGGAGGAAAGGGAGCTTGTGCAGTCGATTGGTGAGCTTCGTCTTCAAGAGCAGGTTGAGCTGGCGCAAAGAACATGATGCTCTTGGCTTCGGGATGGGAATCGGTGTACGAAGTTCTTTTATGAAGTGGCGTGGGCACGTCAGCATAGAAATCATATCAGTAAGCTCATTGATCCAGATGGAAAAGAAGCAATGGTCTCAGAGGACATCCATACGGAGGCTGTCAGGTCTTACTATGATCTATATAATTAGAATAATTATTTGTTAAATTTTCCAGAGCTTCTATGTAAACGAGTTGTCACGCCTAATGATAATCATCTTCTCGTGGCGCCCATGACAATGGAAGAATTGGAGGTTATCATCAAAAAAAAAAAAAGCTGATCCAAACAAAGCACTTGGGCCCTATGGTTTTGGTAGCATATTTATAACACTCACTGGAATACAGTCAAAGAGGTGGTGTTGGAGGTTGCAGCAGACTTCTTTCATAATGGTCGATTATTGCGGGAACTCAACCACACTTTTCTTACACTTATTTCGAAGAAGGAGGGCGCTACGCCTCTTGCAGATTTCCGACATATTGCTTGTTGTAATTATCTCTACAAGATAGTTACGCATCTGATATGTCGGGGTATCATGCAGGAGCTGATCTTACCTTATCAGGCGGCATTCATAAAGGGAAGAGAGATTGCGCACAATAACTTACTAGCGCATGAGATGATCCGGAACTTCAATAAACCGGGTGGTCATCGGGCTTGCATCAAACTTGATTTGAGGAAGGCGTATAACATCGTCAACGGGGAGTTTGTCTGCCAGATTACGGTTGCTATGGGGTTTGATTGGGTATGGGTGGAGCGGGATCGAGAATACATTACCACTCCGTCATTCTCGGTTTTGATTAGTGGGCAACCATACGGTTTCATCAAAAGCAACAGGGGGCTTCGGCAAGGGGATCCGTTATCCCCGTATCTGTTTACGATAGTGATGGAGTATTTTTTTGTGCCTCATGGAGTCTACAATTTTCCACAAGAGAATTGTACCGCTCCATAAAAAGGTGTAACCTCACGTGTCATATTTAATTTACGTAGATGATTTACTTGTTTTTTCCTAAAACCGTCGAGGAGAGGCCTAACTGAGATGGTGGCGATCATGGAGGTGTTTAGGCAGCATACAGGCCTATTTCTTAATAGGGACAAGAGCAAGGCATATTTTAACGTGCACTGTCCTAATAAAGATGAGCTTGCTTCGATTCTAGGTATTGAACGGGGTGATCTATCTGTTAAATATTTGGAGATTCCATTATACATCAACTATGCCAGGGACATGGACTTTCAGAGCTTAGTAGAGTATATTCAGAGACGAGTGGAGGATTGGCATGTCCAAAGTTTATCTTTTGGGGGCCGTATTGAGTTAGTACGTGCTATCATTACAGCTATCGCATGCTTCTGTAATGGCCCCTTAACCGGGGTGGGATAGTTGTGAGAATAGTGTATTGTAATACCTCGACTGAGATTTGCGATGGAATAAAATTTACCCTTTTTCCAATATATATATATATATATATATATATATATATATATATATATATAGAGAGAGAGAGAGAGAGAGAGAGAGGAAGGATCCACATCCCCATTTTTTTGCATCCCCATGTTATCATCCGTTGGATCTTTTTTAAGTCATATAATCTTAACCGTTGAATTGAATAGTTCAATTCAACGGTTAAGATTATATGACTTAAAAAAGATCCAACGGATGATAACATGAGGATACTTAGAGATACAAAAAGTTAGGGATGTTGATCCCTCCTATATATATATATATATATATATATATATATATATATATATATATATATATATAGGGGGGGAGGGGAGGCGACAGTAACCCCTAGCCTGGAAAAAAATATATATATATGGGGGGGGGGGGGGGCGACAGTAACCCCTAGCCTGGTGGTAGTGGTGAGACATGCGGCCCAAGTGGCCAGGAGATCGATTCCCGGTGGGAGCGTTTGACACAATTACCATTTTCCAATATATATATATATATATATATATATGAAAAAATAACCCCCTCTTCTGAAAACAGCGGCGATCCTAGGCTCCCTCTTCTGGAGTCGGCGGCGGTTCTAGGGCCCTCTCCCCTCCTCTTGCTCACGAAGGGACGGAGGACTCTAGGTGGATATATCCGGTGAAGGATGGAGCCAACATTCTGACTAAAGGCCCCTCAACGGGACCAGTGGAATTGGGCTTCCTTGCTTTGCACGGTCGTCCTATAGGTTAACCATCTGAGCCAAATGTGGTGTCGGAGATCATTCACGCCAACATTCTAACTAAGACCGTGAAGGATCACAAGCGAGCCTCGCCAAATGAGGTGGCTCCGTCCAGACATAAAGGAGAAAAATGGGTGCATCCAATCATGTTGCCCCCTTTTCCACTTCAAAGCCTGTCGGGCGGAAAGATTGGATTCGTGTCACCCCCTTTGCTACTTTAAAGCCCGTCAGGCGAAAAGACTGGATTCTTCAGCTTGCTAGGGGAGGAAACAAGGAGCTCCATCCAAGAGTTACCATGAAACCATGGCCAAATAGTCATGCGCTTGATCTACTTGATTTCGGATTATCCGTATGGATCACCATTGGAGGTTGTGCGCTTGTGCAACTTTTTGATTGTATAGGTATATCTAATTACCTCGTTTGTATGTTTTTATATGCTATTGTGCAAGTTGCCTCATTGCATAGAACAAAATAGTTTCGTGTCAATTGATCATTCGTCAAATAGTTCGACGACTAGATCGATTAATGTAATCTATCTAGAGTATCACCAAAGTAAATCCAGTGATTGGATTGGTGAACACCGTCTGGGTAGACGCATGAAGGGTTCACGTGTTGGTATCCTAACTACACTATCGGAGTAAAACCTTTGTTATTCGCTGCGTACCGGTACCATGATTACTTACATGCTTTCCATTGATATGACACTTTTATCATCATTTTCTATTTTGAATTCAAAATGGGTTTTTGTGTTACTATTTGACAATCACATCAACTAGAAAATGATTTAATCGACTACAAGGTGAAACTTTAAATAAGTCGGAACAATCTCCAACTTACCATTAGGGATAGTATAACATCTACAGCAGTATACAATCGTTCCACAACTACTGGATCACCGACAGTTTCTGAAGAAATCCTTGATAAAAAGAGGGCAGCCTGTACAAAAAGAGAGTTAATACAAACTAATTGATCTTGTTATACTATACAATGAGTTTTGTTAATGTAATCCAATCAAGTTTTTTAGAATATATGGCTCAAAGTTGAATTCATTCCATGTAGTAAATCATATCATATCTTTCATCATCAAGATTTAAATAACTCAACGACAAGTACTAAATTTTGTGCGCAATTTTATTTTACCCATAAATTTGGATTCATGACTAATAACAAAGGCTTTGACAACAGTGACCATCTTGCATTATGAGGTGCATGCCTACCTTAAGTGTTTCAGCTGTGCAATCCGAAACGGTATATCCGTGGTCAGTAGTTGAGAAAGGCCATGCACCTTTCGTGATGTGGCGATAACAAAGATCAGCAGGAATGTCTTTTACCATCTTAAAAAGTAGGAGAAAATGTTGAACAAGTCAATAAATCTCAATTGAACTGTTAGAGAAAATTCAGAATATATTGATTTACAACCAAAATAACCTGCGTCTCTTTAATGAATTTGTGAGCACTCTTAAGTGTGGGGCCAAACTCTTCTGAAAGGTCAGTTGAGATAATTGCTTGGACAGCAAATGCCAGTTCCCAAGTTTGGCATCCATCAGTTGTCTGCAATTTAAAAGTAAGCCAATAAAATATTGAACATTTCTATATCTAATGATCTAAACAATTAATTAAGACTGGTAAATAACACATTTCAAATATACAAAATCTTTATATTATCTTGTAATTTCAGAATAGAATGCAGAATATTGAACCTGCAACTTATGGCACTAGTATTAAAGGTCAATAACTAAGTTAAATTTCAAAGTTTGGTTAGTTCATATGGATATAAATTAAACATGACTAGAAATTTAATAGAAGTTTATGACCTTCATTTTCATGCCATCTTCAGCGAGCCATAGATAGTCGTGGACTCTTGGGAGGTGGAATTTGAATGCTTCTGATTTTGGATCTTCAGCCCAACAACAAATCATGTTTAGTGGCTGTACATTCATAACAAATTTTAGGCAAGTGGCATCCTTGGTATCCATATAAAATCATGTGGAGGCAATCATGTGTACCTTGCTTATACCAGTACTGCTGACATATTGAGTAGTGTCGTCATCATTATGAATAAGTTGAATGACATAGTTTAGAGCTTTCTCTCTTAACTTTCTACCAGGCCAGTGCATTAGCATAGGTTCAACAAACTTGTTGAGAGAAGCGAACAATATATCATTTATCAATGGATGGGGGTTGTACAAATCTTCCTGCATACAATAGAACAACAAAACTTCAATCTTCTAATGACTTCCAATCCTTCTTCTTCTTACTTATTCATCTTCATCATCTAAGTCTAAGAGATCATACTGAGCATTATCATCAATATCATCATCGAAAATAAAATCTTTGTCCTCATTGATTGATAGATGTTGTTCATCAATATTCTCCTCCCTTTCGTTTTTCTTTTTGATTTATGTTTATTTAGTAACTTATAGTGTTAAAACTAAAAAAAGACTATTTTAGCCTTTACCCATTCACCTAATCCGCCTTTGGCGCATTTCTCGCCTAGGCGTTGCCTAGAGAAGATGCCTCGACAATCTTTGGATTAGGCGGTGAAACATCGCCTCTCGCCTCTTGGGCAGCGCCTTTAACAACACTGTGCATTTGTGTATGTGTGTATAATGCATGATATATATATAGAGAGCTTTTGGTAGTAACTTCATGTAAAAACATGTCAATGAGACCAATTTCACCAACCTTTCCACACTGATTCCGAGCCATATCCCAATATATTTGGTCATAGGGAGCAACATACAACTCCTTTCTCAACGACAAAATTGTTTCTGTGATTGGTCCCACAAACCTCCTCCCATAAAGATATGACATGGGTAGAATAATCATTCGTACAACAACTAAAAGTCGACCTGTAAGGCATCAAATTAAACTCAAAATTCTAAACTTGAAAACTCGTGATATAAAATAATAAATTCACTTGAATGATCATATCACTAGGTCTTTGGGTGTATGTTTTGCAAGTTATGAATGAAACTTAGCATGCATATATATATATATATATATATATATATATATATATATATATATATATATATATATATATATATAATGTCCATGGTTTATGTGAATTTAAGGAAATGAGAAAGATTAAGCCTGTGTTTGATTGATTTTTTTTTCCATGGAAAATATTTCCATCACAAATTTTCCACCAATTGTAATGTTTGAGAGCGTACATTTTCCATGGAATTATTTTCCAAAAATCTATCATTTTCCATATTTTTCTTCAAAATCGTGGAAAATAAAACTAGCCCAGCCCATAGGAAAATATCAATTTCCATGAAAAACAACTATGTTACATGGAAAATAACGATAATCAAACACCCAAATTAATTCCGTGGAATTTTTTCCATTAAATTTTTTTCCTTGTAAAATAATTCCATGGAATTAATTTATTTTTCAGATATTTTCCACCTTGTAATCAAACGCACCCTAAGAGAAAAATTAGTATATGGCATGCGAGAGAATAGCCAATTTAGGTCCTAAGTATCTATACTAGATTTAATAAATTTACAATGATGTACATTATGTGATATTATTTATCCTCATATATTGATCTCCATGGTGGATGTTTGTACTTTCCAAGGATTTAAAATGTAGGACATAATGCTGACATGCGAAGCATTCTAGGTGAATGATCTTGTACTGCTATTATATGATATATAGTGATATAAAGATTATACGAACGATAAACAACTATGGAGAAAATAATTTTATTGATTTTAATAGTTGTTTTTAATTACAAGTATTGCTCTCAAACCTCAAAGTAAGTACATGATATTTTAAGTAGAAATATTAATATTTGAGAGAAGATTTTACAAAAGGCTAATTCCAGTCCGGCGGCGGCGCCTACAGCGGCGGGGAGGCAGGCGCGGGCCCACTGGTGGGGGGGTCGGGCGGACCCCCCGGTGCTGGCTCGGGCGGCGGCGCCCCCCCTGGCAGTGGGTGGGGGGGGGGGGGGGCGGACGTGCAAGTGGGGGGGTCGGGCGGACCCCCCGGGCGGTCTGGTGGTGGCGGCGCCCCCTCCGGCGGAGGGGGGGGGGGCGGATCTGATGCCGAGGGGGTCGGCGACTACCCTCGGGCGGTGGCTGCGGCGCGCCACCCTATCGGGAGGGGGCCGGACTCGGTTCCAATGCCTACGGCAGGGGATCGGATCCCTCGGGGGATATCTACTGCCCCGTCTTTCGAATTCGGAGCAGGTTCTAATTCCCAGGAGAACCAGTCGGATGGAGGAGGTTGGACGACGGTTACGCGCCGTCGAGCGGCGAAGACCGGGGGGAAGGCAGGAGGTGGACAGGGTCATGTTCGGGATCGGCATCCGGCTGACAGTTGTCAGCGCGGGTCAGGGGCGAGGCCATCGGCTCGTGGCCCTGTGGTGTCTGCTGGAAGATCGGTGGGCTGGCGGCCAAAGGCGACCGCGGCGGACAAAGGGAAGGATAAGGTGGTGGATCCCGGTGTTCTGAGATCTAGTCCATCCAGGCCGGAGGTTGCACCCAGGCCACATAGGACGACTACTCGGCCGGCTGGACGGTCCTGGGCAGAGATCTGCAAACCTGTGGGGCAGAAAAGTCCCACATCGATGGAGTACGTGTCGCCGATCAAGGCGGGGAGGGGTTTTCGGACCTCGTTCTCCACGGAGGAGATAGAGAAGGTGTCAGCATATTGGGAGAATACCCTCGTCCTGTATGTCCTAGGCAACAAGCCTTTCTACGGACAGATTCGGGGGTATGCAGCACGTGTCTGGCAGCCTAAGGGGAGTATGGAGTTCTTTGCCCGCGAGAACGGCTTCTATTACGTGAAGTTCGGACTTGCGGAGGATGTCGCCAGGATACTCCAAGGCGGCCCCTAGACGTTCGACGGCAGGCTTATCATTCTAAAGGAGTGGACCCCGGAGCTTCGCTGTGAGCGGGAAGTTCTGAATGCCATCCCTGTATGGATTCGCTTCCCTGAGTTCCCTGTCCGGTTTTGGAGTATTCCTTTGCTGATGCGACTGGCGAGCTTGGTGGGCACCCCGATCAAGGCAGACGAAGCTACTGCCTTTCGGTCGAGGTTGATGTACGCCAGGATTTTTGTGGAGATCCGAGCTGGGGGGGAGTTACCGGAGTTGGTGGAGTATGAGATCCCGTCTGGAGAGGTGCTTACCCAGAAGGTGGAATACGAATGGGTTCTCCCTACATGTTCACGTTGTTCCTGTTTCGGGCATCTGGCCAGTGCTTGTTCGGCGGCCGGACATCAGGTGGAGCCTTCTAATCCCCTGAGTGAGGCCCCAGACTCTCCCTGCGACATGGATTTCAGAGTTGACAGCGGAGAGGTCTTGGTGGGAGAGGATACTCTTCCAGTGAGTGAGGGTGGGACGAGCCTCATTGTATCTACCCAGCTTGCTCCCACGAGTGGGGCGTTGTCCACTTCCCAGGGGCAGAGTAGTATTGTTACGAGAGGCATGGCGGCGTCGGAGATCGAGGCGCGAGGGGGTGGAGGTTCGGCTGAGGGGCAGGTTTACTGCAGGAAGAGACGTGCTGTCGGGCCGCTGAGTGACGACCCCCCCAGGGAGGGGTTACATCCTACTGACAGAGAGGAGACGGTATGTGTTGACAATCCTTCCTGGGCGTTGGTACTCTCTCAGGCCATCCCCCAGCAGACCATTCCGACTGGGATGGAGGAGGATCTTTTAGCGACGGGTGTGGCACATTCCCCAGGTGCCGATCCGGGTGTTTTCTCAGGGGACCCATCCTCTCATTAATTAATGGCTATTATAGCCTGGAATGTGAGGGGGGCGTGTTCGCTAGGGAAGTGGAGAGAGATTTGTGGGGTGCTTCTCAGAGAGAAATGTGACATCTCTGTTCTGTTAGAAACAAAGATTAAAGGTGAAAAGACTCTTGCTCGAAGGACCCCATCTCATTGGGCCCAACTGCATAACCTGGCTCTGTGTGACATGGCTAGGATCTGGGTTCGATGGAACTCGAAGAGCTGGGATGGAGATTTGCTCTTGATGACGGAGCAATTGATTGTCATTTCCTTCTCAAACAAGGGTGGCTTTCGGTTCTTAATGGGGGCGGTCTACGGCCACAACGACAGGCGGAGGAGAAAATCCCTGTGGAGTGACATTTCCCGGGTCGCAGCTGCAGCAGATTCGTCGTCCTTTCCTCTTCTGATGATCAGGGACTTCAATGCCCTTCTGCACCGAGGGGAGAAGGTGGGCGGTCGGCCAGTTTCAGACTCTATCCTATATGATTTTCAGAGATGTCTCCTCCAGGCGGGGCTCCAGGGATTGTCTCGCTCTGGCTTCATCTGGACTTGGCATAACAAAGCAATCCGGAACAGGGTTGCATGCCAGCTTGATCGAGCTCTGGGTAATGAGGAATGGTTCCGTCATTTCCCCAACACTTCGACGGAGGGCCTAGCTGCTGGGACGAGCGATCATTCCCCCATCCGGGTTAGCTTCACTTCCAGGACCCCTGGAAAGTCCCGTCCTTTTAGGTACAACAACAGTTGCTATCTCTCGGAGGGCTACCTGGAGGCTGTCTCAGAGGGGCTTAATAGTGGTCAGGAGGGGACGACTCAGTTCCGATTGGTTCGTCGTCTCAAGGCCACGAAGCAGGTTCTTCGGAGATGGGTGAAGGGGTTGCCTAAGACTTCTTTAGAAGATAAGGAGGTGGAGTTGCGGGCTATTCAGGAAGACATGCAAGCTGACATGCTCAATGGGGACTTGGCGGCAAGAGAGAAGGAGCTGATTGAAGATGTCAACATCTTGCGGTTGCAGAAGGAGATTAGCACGGCTCAGCGTGCCAAATGCTCCTGGCTAAAGGACGGCGACCGGTGCTCCAAGTTCTTCTATGATGTCATCCGAACCAGACATCATAGGAATCACATCTCCCAGCTTCTGGATATAGATGGCAATCTTGTGGGGGAGCCGGCTGCGATCCAGGGCGAGGCGGTCAGGTACTACTCTGAGTTGTATTTCCAGACTGACTACTTGTCTGTATTCCCAGAGATTGTTACGAAGAGATTGGTGACTCCGTATGGGAATAGATTCTTCTTGCCCCTGTTACATTGGAGGAGGTGGAAGCTATTGTCAAGTTGGCGGATCCCAACAAGGCTCCAGGACCGGATGGTTTTAGCAGTGGGTTCTACAAACGCCACTGGGATACTCTGAAGCATCAGGTCTTGGAGGTGGTACATGAATTCTTCACCAAAGGAAAGCTGCTGAAAGAGCTGAACCACACCTTCCTGGCCTTGGTGCCTAAGAAGGAGGGAGCGACAGCGCTGGCGGACTTCAGACCTATTGCGTGCTGCAATTATCTCTATAAGATAATTACGCACCTTATGTGCCGGCGAATGAAGGAGATCATGCAGGACTTGATATCTTCGAACCAGGCTGCGTTTATCAAGGGGAGGTCGATTGCTGAGCACAGCCTCCTGGCTCATGAGATGGTGAGAGGTTTTAGCAAACCTAGAGGGGAGAAGGCTTGCGTGAAACTGGATCTGAGGAAGGCGTATGACATGGTCAACCGAGACTTCCTTTGCCATCTGATGTCCGCCATGGGTTTTGGAGACCATTGGGTTGCTCTGATCCGGGAGTGCATCATGTCCCCCACTTTCTCTGTGCTTATCCAGGGCATCCCCTATGGGTACTTCCAGAGTAATCGTGGGCTTAGGCAAGGCGACCCCCTGTCTCCTTACTTGTTCACGCTTGTTATGGAATACTTCACATGCCTGATGGATTTAGCAGCGCACTGTGGGAGGCTGGTCCCACTGTTCCGGAGGGTGGATCCCCCAGTCACCCATCTCATATATGCTGATGATCTCTTGGTGTTTATCCAGCCTTCGACGGAGGGTATGCAGACGCTTGCAGAGATTATGGGAGAGTTGCATTCCCTCTCGGGCCTTCAGCTGAACAGGGAGAAGAGCCGGGTGTACTTCAGCTCCTTATGTTCCCAGAAGAAGGAGCGGACTGACGTGCTGGGTATCGAGAGGAGTGATCTTCCGGTGCGCTATTTAGGAGTACCTCTCACGGTCAACTATGCGTGGGATCAGGACTGTCATAGTTTGGTGGAGTACGTCCAAAGGAGAGTGGAAGATTGGCAAGCCTCGGGATTGTCATTTGGAGGACGCATTGAGCTGGTTCGGTCGGTAATTACGGCTGTAGCCCATTTCTGGCTGCAATCCATCCTCCTTCCTATCGCCACTGTTAGGAAAGTGGATCGGATCTGTGCAGATTTCATTTGGCGGGGGGTATGCATGCAATCTCTTGGGAACAGCTCTGTCGTCCCAGAAAGGAGGGAGGAGTGGGGCTTAGGCCGTTGCTGAAGATTAGGGAGGCCTCCGCGCTTAAGCTGGCATGAAAATTCATCAATGGGGAGTCTCTCTGGACTGCCTGGATGCATAGCAGATATGTGAAGCAGGATAACTTTTGGACGTGTGCTACTGACAACAATCATTCCGTCACGTTCAAGATTGTCTTGAGACACAGGGGGTTCTTCAATCTGCTATCAGGAAGGTCATGAAGGATAGGTCTGGAACGGACCTCTGGCGGGATCCTTGGATAGATCGGCGCTCGTTATTGGATATTAGGGGGGCTCAGACACACCAGGAGGACAGGCGTGGCCTGACGTGTAGTCGGATCATTCGCGAAGGGGAGTGGAGGCCGGAGTCCTATCTATTTACCGTGGAGCTGGGAGGGATCATTAGTACTATTGCCATCGATCCGGACTTGCCTGCTGATCGGTGGATTTGGGAGCCGACTGGTGCGTCCCCGGGTACTGGGGAGTTCCAATTTCGGAGTTGCTACAATCTCATCCGGCGCGCTTTTCCTCAGAGTCCTGACTACGAGTTCGTATGGTGCAAGGGTCTGGCCAGGAAGATGCAGCTTTGTATTTACAAGCTCCTACTGGGTCGCCTTCTTACTAGAGATCGGTTGAGTTCTTTTGGAGTGCCGGTCCCATATCCCAAGTGTGTGTTGTGCTGTCTGGAGCAAGAATCTATTAGACACATCTTCTTCGAGTGTGACATGGCTTGGCAGATCTGGAAGGAGCAGAGTAGAGTGTTAGGAGGATGCGACTCCGGGAAGGGTATTTGGGACATCATCACGGTGATCCGAGATAGTAGAGATCGAGGGGAGGACTGGTTCCGGACCGCCAGGGTTCGTCTGGTTGCTTCAGTTTGGCATGTCTGGCGGAAACGAAACCGTCGGATATTCGAGGGACTGGTCACACCTCTGGTGGGCATGCTTCATAACATCGAATTTGATGTAAATGTTATGAGGACTTGATGAGTGGGAGTCCCACTTTGATTGTATGTTGTAAGATTACTGCATTGCTTTGGAATAAAATTTACCCTTTTTTCAAATATATATATATATATATATATATATATATATATATATATATATATATATATATATATATATATATATATATATATATATATATATATATCGTGGACTATCATTTATTGCAACTAAAAATCAGAAGAAAAAAAAATATTAGCAACTTGCTACCCTGAATTTTGTTTGTGCTGCTTAATATTCTAAACCATTGCCTAATTGCAAATAGGGTATGCCAAAATATGATTTTGCCCTACCATTGCAAACAAGGGTAAAGGGTGAAAGTGATATGCCCTACTAATGAATTTGAAAAGATGTTTCAGTTGTTAAAATATCACTTGATGAATCTTACATTTTTGTTATTATTTAATGGGAAATATTTATCATGTTTAGTTCATTTTGTAAAATTGTTTTGTTAATGTGATAAACATGGTTTAAAGTATCCGTCGATACCGATCCGATACGGCCGATACCGATACGGTTTGGCATATCCCGATCCGATACCGACCGATACTCGATACTGACCGATACCGACATTGGGGTCTCTTTTACGGTCAATTCGGCAAAAAAAATTAAACAAAAAAGACACAGCAAGAGTTTAAAGCATAAGGTTATAAAAGCATGTAAAAGAAGAAAATCAATCTATTGTATGTAAACCAATCGGTAAGGGTGAATACTATTTCATTTAATTTCAAAACTACTAAGAAATAATACTTAAAATTATGCCAAAATGTATAAAATATATATTTTTAAATGTAAATAATTTATTAATAATTATGTTTTTCGATACCAAAAAAATCCGATACTCCGATCCGAAATCGGCAATACTACCGATCTCGCTGATACCATTACTTATAGGAATAGTCCGATACAGATTCCGATACCGATACTGTGAACCTTGGTGATAAAGTCCCAAGTGTTATAGCAATGGTTTCATATTGTCGTGAGATGACTTCGATGTGATACAAAAGCTTTAATAAGCTTTACTCCAAAACATGTTTCTGATCTTAGGTACACAAAAAGGGATATTAGTGGAACCAGAAAGATCGGTACACTCTATGCCAACTCATATGATGTGTGTAACTGTTGGTATATTAGAATGTATTAAGAGGTTTTATGTAAGATGGAGGATTGTAAGGCTATTTATAGCCAAGAGATTATCAATAAACAAATTCATTACTCCTAATATTCTATATGGTATCAGAGTCCAAATTCTAGCTGCCACTCCCACTCCCAAACCCTAGCCGCCACCACCGCTCCCAAATCCTAGCCGTCGCCGCCGCCGCCGTGCTGCTCGCCCGCCACCACCGCCACCGCCGCCACCACCATCACCGCGAAGCCGCGGCTCCCGCGGAGTTCGTAGGAGCCTTCTGCCGCGATTTTTGGCGTCTCCCGCAGGTTCTTCCGGATGTTGACACCGAAAGCCTAAATCCGATGGGGAGACACATGATCGGGTCTAGGAGAGGACGAAGAGGACAAATGTGAATCGTGGGACGGATGTGAGGTGATCGGAGAAGAAGAGGATCGATGGAGGAGATTATCAAGAAGTTGGAATCTGCGAAGGTTGCAACGTTAATGAAGCTGATGAAACTGTCGGCTGGTGAAAGCGCGACACGAATACCGACGAAGTTGGAATTTCCCTCCATCGATCTGAAGCTTGATGGACCGACTACCTACCTGAGTTGGTCACTACGGGTGAGGAGAACCCTCGCAGGGAAGAACCTGGAGGGTTTCTTGTCAGGAGAGAAGACGGAGCCGAATGAGGGCTCGGCAGGACGTGACGAGTGGAAGTCCACTCATATAGTGATATACATTTGGCTTTTCAATTCTTTAGTCCAGTCGATCGACGCCACAATGGATGGCCTTGAGATTGTGAAGGACGTGTGGAAGAAATTGAGGAGGACCTAAGATGGTGTGAAGAATAACTTGAGGGTTTTCCAGATAAGGGAAAGATCGACGACACCGTACATGGGAAGAAGACGGTGCAGGAGTATGCCACGGAGTTGGAGCGTCTGTGGTTGGATTATGATCACTCCTCAGATCGGACGAGCTACGAGGAACCGAAGTGTAAGGAGAGAGGTATGTCTGCAGGAGAGGACGATGAAGTTTCTTAAGAGACTGGCCGCTGTGTTTGATCAGAGGACAACACTATTTCAAGTCCAACCGAAGATCCCTACACTTGGGGAGGCTATCTCGGCCATGGTCCAGGAGGAGACTCGCATCAAGCTGCAGGCAGGGACAGGCGATCGTCCTGAAGTGAAGTCAGCACTGGCGGTTGCGAATTCATGCGACACAGGACCTAAGGGAGAGCCCCGACAGTGCTACAACTGCATGGAACGGTTATCTTATCGGCACAGGACCTAAGGGAGAGCCTCTCGCATCCAGGTGGCTGGAATACTTTTGTTATAAATGAGGGATGTATGTATGGAATGGTTATCTCATCGGCACTCCTTTTGTAATCGAGTTATATTGTAAAGCCCACGCGGCACGATTGTAATAGAGTCTGTAAATGATGTCTATTATCAATAAAATCAAAATTTCTCTATCTTAATGTGTTGTTCAATTTATCTGCGTCCTCTCTTAGTTGACGTGTTTTGGATTACCTTATGACTATGTCTTGTGCGATCGCAAACTAGGTTCGCACGGCATCACGCCCGAGGGACGACTATCAATTCTTCGGAATCGGAACGTGACATAGACGGCTGGTTGGAAAACTTATATATCTTACTGTTACACGACCAGGCATCACCTATGCAGTTGGAGTAGTTAGTCAATTTACGCATGCCTCTCGGCAACCACATTGGGAGACCATCTCTCGCATTCTACGATAATTGAAGGGTACGCTTGGAAAGGGTTTGTTGTACAAACCTTCGCAGTTGCTTACAGTGACATTGTTCAGTGATGCTGATTGGATAGGCAGTCGCAGTGATAGAAGGTCTACTTCTGGCTATTGTACATTTGTGGGTGGCAATCTTGTCACGTAGCATAGTAAGAAATAGAATGTTGTGGTTCGTTCTAGTGCAGAGGCCGAGTACCGTACGATGGCTTATACAGCTTCTGAGATGATATGGGTACAGTCTCTTCTTCATGAAATAGAGATTATGGTTCATATTCTTATGGAGATGTATTATGACAATCAATCAGCAATTTTTATCGCAAGTAATCCAGTGTTTCGTGAGCGCACTAAGCATATTGAGATGAATTGTCATTTTATTCGTGATTTGTTGCTGAAGAAACATATTGTCACTCCTTATGTTTGGCCTAAGGATCAATTGGGTGATATCCTCACCAAACCACGTGCTCGTGATCCATTTTCTGATTTATGTAGCAAGCTGGACATGTCTCATCTATATGCTCCAGCTTGAGGGAGGGTGTTAGAGTTATTGAGTTATTATTATTATTTATCTTATGAGGGTACTGAAGTAATTTTGGGTATATTCATTATTAATATAAATACATACGAGATGCAATCTAGGGTTTTATGTCATTGTACTCTCTTTTCTTATATTCTCTTCTCCTCTTTTCTCTCTCTCCTCTCCAAACTTCACTCGACGAAAGCATAGGTGACTTTTGGATCGGTGAGATTAATGAACTTGGGAGGGTCATTGTTTTTGTTTGGATCATGTCTTGCTAAAAGAAGCTTCGATGAATTGTTGTTAAAGATTCACACCTTGGAACGACCGCATCTTCTTTAGCTCTTGTATAGTTGTGTTTAGCTCAATGTATGTGTATCATGCTTTGTAGAATTTTCTCAAGCTTCAAAGAAAATGTTCTCTCTAGTTCATCTTGAACTTCTTGAATCAAAGGATCAATAGGAAACATAGACTAAAATCATTTGCTATGATACCACTTGAGGTATTCTAAACCAAAGTAGAACGAAAAAGATGTGGAGATCCTTGATTAGGACAAGAAAAGAAGAGAATGTGTAACAAGAAGAAGAATTAATTCAGAGAAAGGGAAAAGAGAAGTTTAAGAGTTCTAAGATGAATTGTATTGAAAAATAATAATTATATGATTCTTACGAATGTGACGACCTCTTATTTATAGAGGTGGAGGAATCTAAAATAGGAACTTTCTTATTAAAGGAGTTACCATAGAAATAAGAATCTTACTACAAATTACAACTACTAAATAGGACTCCTACTAAAAATAGAATTACTAAATAGGTGTCCTGCTAAAAATAGAATTACTAATAGGAGTCCTACTAAAAATGGAATAACCATAGGAGTCCTACTCAAAATAGAATCCGCACTTCAATAGAAAAGTTCTCATTAAATACGAAATGATTTGGTTACTTCTCTTCTTCGATGTCCTACATCATTTCTTTACCACACAACTCACAAACCTGGATGAAGCGGAAGAGAATAGGGGAGTAGCCACATCTCTGGGGGCAGTGGGTTGATACCACACCACTCATAAGCACCGAGTACCTGCAAACATCATAGTTAGAGCTTCTTTCAAAGTAGTTGTATGTCTTCTAATTATATCCATGGAAACCTATAACCCTATAACACAACTTTAGAACTATAGGTTCCAGAAGTAAACCCGGAATCCTTAATGGGTACATTGGGTTTGGATATGGCAATAACCAAACATGAAACCCGATAAGTAACAAATAAAAGTTTACCACATATGCTTACTGAAAAAGTTCAAATGTTTTATGAAATTTAAGATAAGCAAGACTCAACAATACATCATAATTATATATCACAAGAGAAAACCATCTAAAATATGGTTGAAGAATAAAAAATATTAAATAATTTCAAGGAAATGATAGTGACTATCTTAAATCTAAACGTGTAGGGAAGCTTTTTCCCACCTTTTAGTCGCAAAAAAGAAGCAAGTGTACGTATTAAAAAGGTATACATAACTACATTATATAAGCCAAAGGACAGGAATTTGACAAGAACCCGAATAGCTTATAGGGTTCAGTACCGATATCCAATAAACCCGACTCCAACCCAACCTGTTGATAGCCCTAATTTTATTATATTCCATTTTATTTGGAAAATTAAAAATAATAACTAGGTTATGGTACATCACCGCGAGCCACAATTTTCCCCATAATGGCATAGCAATTGCTCCACCATGATCTATGATCCACTTTCGACATTTCTCTATTGCACCATCTCCTCCATCAACTCCTTCACCAAGCAACCTCAAAGTGGCATATTGCAAGACTGAACCAAACATGGTGCTAGGACCCTCGATATGCAAGGGCCAACCACCGTCTTCATTCTGCAATATATCATGTGAACATCAAATATTATATAGCTTCTAATTTGAACAAATCAAGAAAGCACATGGTGAAATTATATGAACCTGATGGTTATAGACATAACGACAAATCTCCCATTTATGTTCTCCCGATAGAACAATATCCAATACTCCTGTAACATATAATGCGATAACCTGTGCGTAGGTTGAAATATAGAACATTAACTCAACTATAAAACCAAGAATAAAACGTAAAAATTTGCAATTTGTTGCTTTCATGATCCATGGCCAATTAATTCAAGGAGCAAAATTAGGATAACATGATAGGAACTTTCTGAAAGCATCATCCATAGAAACATGTGTGATCAATTGATTATTGCTCAAAAACAATGGGGAAGAGAGAGACATGAAGATTACAAGTTCAAGTAGGCAAGTAGGGAGGGTAACAAACCTTACTTGAGCATAGACTTACTCAAGGGCGGATCCAGGATTTGAAATTGGGATGGGCTACAATTTCACCTATATTGAGGTGGCCCATGTCTGCACCCCACCCCACCCCCCCCCCCCCCCCCCCCAACCCCAACCCCACACCCACACACATCCGTCGTTGGACTTTGGTCATTTATGGGGGGTTGGGGGGGGGGGGGGGGGGGGGGGGGGGGGGTTGTGTGTGTGTGTATCTCCCATCATAGTTGGAAGGAATAATCCACTTCCCCGTGCGATCGAACCCACCCATCCAAGATGCATTGTGCCTCCACCTACTAGCCACTAGAGCTAGGAGGCTTTGACACACACACACACACACACACACACACACACACACACACACACACACACACACACATATATATTATTTTTATTTTTTGAAATGGTAATTGTATAAAAGAAAACGATTACAAGGGAGTGCTAGGACTCAACTGCCTAGCACTCTAACAACTCAAACGCAACATATATATAGTCACTCCCTACAACACAAAGTTGGCGTATAAGAACCTGTTATTCTGTCACTTTGTAACCCGAGCTCCAACTCTCACGCTTGGCCTGCTGCGCGTACACAACCGCGGCATACTATCATCCTCGTGTTGCATAAGCCGCAATCATTTCTCATTTTCCTTAGTTGCAGATCACCATCAAAACGACCTCCTACTGAGGCATCCGATACATCTACTTTGTCACCAGACTCCTCAGTTACATTGTCCGCATGATTCCAAATTTGAGCACCGGGTTGTCCGCCAGCCTTTGAGGGGAGCTCCTCCCTCTCCCGAAGTCCAACTCCTTGAGGCTCTTGCCAACCTTCATGTCCAGAAATAACAACTTTCTCAGTCGTAGACAAGACTTTATCTCCCTAGCAGTCTGGTTAGCTGCTAGTCCAACCAGAAGTGAATCATCCCCTTGATGATCATTGCAGAAATTGCACAAAATGCATGCTCTCCAGTCTATTCTCGGCTCTGGCTGTCAACACTGGGCAAGAGGTACGACTTACTACCACTCTATCAGCAACTGGATCCATCCGTAGGAGAGGGGTAGAATGGATCTCCATAGGCTCTCTCAGGACCTCCATAACCTCCTCCCTAAGCGCTTCTCTGAACAGGTCAGGATAACCTGTCTCCGTGTGACCAATACATCGACAGGTCCTACACACCGGCGGGAGCCATTTGTAGGTAACAGGCTGGTCAAACTTACTACCACCTGAAAGCTGCACCGGGACTACTGCAAGGAGATATCTACAAGCAGTGATCTCCACGAGGACTCTAGCAAATGCAAGCCTCTTTCGAAGCATCATAGCTGAGTCCATCCACAACGGAATACCAACCACACTAGCCAATTTACTGAGGGCAGGTTCATTCCAGAGCTTCAGGGGCAGGTTTAGGACTTAAACCCATATAGGTTGTCACATTCCAATTTCGTAGAACCAAAAGTTGCCACTGGATGTGATGTCGTACAAGTTAAAATTGTACTTGTACAAGGAAAGAACAAACATGGTCGATAAAACATCTCAAAAACAAAATCATTGCAGCGGAAATAAGAATCAAATTGATAAACAAAAGATACATGAAAATGATTTTCTTTATTGAAAATTTGTAGCATAACTACAACGACACTTAGGCCAACAACTCGACTATAAATAATGGATCTTATTACAATGAACGATGTTACATGGCTTACAACTCGAAATACAAGAGAATACATTATGCCCTTTATTAACAAAAGATAACATCTTTTAGCTGAACAGTTTCAAGTTGCCATACGAGCTCCAATGCCTCGTCTAAGCGACTCCCTGGACCTGTGGATGAGGGGATCAGCACATTGTGAAATGCACTGGTGGGCGGTCTCAACCCAACTCACCTAAATCAACAATATAATTATGTGAGAACATGCAAAATTACTGCATTGGTTTAGGTGAGTCGGGTTGAGACCGTTCACCAGTGCATTCTCCAATGTGCTGACCCCTTCTCCACGAGTACGAGAAGTCGCTTGGATGTTCTGAGGCTTGGAGCTCTTGTACATTCTAATAACATCCATTATTTGTAATCGGGTTATTCTTTTGGCCTAAGACAGTTGTAATTCCATTACAAATTTTCAACTCATATATCTTTTGTCTATCAATTTTATGCTTATTTTCGATGCAATGACTTTGTTGTTTATCAACCATATTCACTCTTACCTTATACAAGTACAATTTAGACTTGTACGACATCACATCCAGTGGCGATTTTTGGTTCTACGAAATCGGGGCGTGACATAGGCCCGGTTGCGAGAAGATCTCGCTCCAGTGAGATCGACGAATCCAATCTCTTCAGGATGACCATTCCATCGTCGAACATCTAATGTCCGCCAACGAGGGCAGCCTTAAGCTCTGCTGCTACCGGAAATCGGATGAAAAAAGAAACATTTTTTCCGATACTTCTACACTATCCGATGGCTTCCAAACGCAATGCACAAAATGCGACACGACAAGATACGAAGGTCGCGGGCCACCAGCGTCCTCGCCCACTCGGCTAAGGAGATAGTAACATCCTCCGATGAGATGACCACAATTTGAACGCCATCTATCACATATAGTTCTTCGAAGTGGAGTAGCATCTCATCTCGATGGGTTTTATGGAGGAGAAAGACAAACCGCCAGCAATTGGACCCCGTTGTTGCCCTCCTTCCAACTATATATGCTTCCCGATGGGACTACACTCCATCCCATGGGACTTGAGTGGAGAGGGCACGATTCATTATCACTTCCATAGGATGCATAGATCTAGGTTTAGATTTGCGTCGGTAGACCCGCATCCAGCACCCCTCCTCCTGAAGAGCATCAAAAGATCGAAAGCTCCCTCCTGGACAAGAGGACGAGATTCCCTGCGCTGCCTCCAACTCGAGGGGAAGCTCTCTTGCTTCCGAAGCCCAAGATTCTGCCGCCCAAATCTCCAGGAATGACAACCTTTTTCCTCACTCTTTCCAGCGTCGCCTCCATCAAAAAGTCGAGCGCGAGAAGCTTTTGCTTTCGAAGCCCTAATTTCCGCCCAAAAGCGTAACTACCACATTCCAGGATAGGGGTATTTTTGTCTTTTCCTATTTTGTACCAATTTAAAATTTTATTTTCTATTAATTGTAATAATGGTGTTTATTTTAATTTTTCCATGATAGGTATTGTTTCATATAATTAAATATATGATATAGTTAGTTGCTAGTTATAGCTACTAGTTAGACTAGTTGTTAGTGAACCTAAATGGACCCAACTAGACTTGTCATGACACCATTAGTGAACCCATTAGTTGGTCATGTTGTACCAATTTAATTAGAGACCAATGATCAAGGAAAACCTTTCTTTAGTTAATGAAACCTTTCCTAATTAAACTCCTTCCTAAAACAAACCTTCATAACTAATTAGGAGGGCTTATTAGACACTTTACATGGCATTTAGGGTTAGGATTGATGGCTGGTTATAATCCTATAAAACCCATTTTAGAGTTTATTTATTAGCCTCTAGAAACCCTAAATTGCCTCATCTTCATTTCCTCTTCATTTGAGAAGATAAACCAATTCCACCATTCCCAAATTCATTCCCAACCAATTCCTAGTGTCACCTCAAGGAGTCTAGAGCTTGGACTAGCAAGAAGGAGAGCTTTGGAAGGAGAGAAGCTTGAAGGAGGTGTCCATTCTTGAAGGTTGTGTCTATTTGTGTCCCCTTTGGACTTTGCATTGGGAATCCATCTCCCAATAGGTAAAATCTGAATTTAAACCCTTGTAATTGTTTCTAATTAGTGTCGTTTGTCATTTAGGAACCACCCATGCATTAGGGCTACCCATGGAGAGAAGCTTGGACTTCATTTGACCCATTTGGAGACTTTTACATAGGATTTTTGTGTCATTCTTGAAAAAATCCGAGAATGAACACCAAGTGTTTATTATTAGGTGACCTAATTAGGTTTGTTAGAGTGTTATGAGGCTAGCTACGTGTCCACAATTGGATACGATAGGATACGGGGTCAATTTGGGGGTTTTTGGACCTCCTACACATGTTGTGTCCATGTTCTATTTCATATGACACTTGACACTAGCCTAGTGGCTCATTAATTAGGTGTGTCTACCTATTTTAGGCTTGCCTATGAAGTTTGGTAGGATTCGGATAAGATTTGATAGAGTATCTTAGACGTATCGTAAACTAGTGCACCAAATCTTCGACACATGTCCGCAAAGGAATTTTTGTGTCCTTTTTGAGTTGAAATTTTGGGCACGTGTCCTAAATAGGATACGTGGTGTGGTATCATGATAACTCATAAAACGCACGGTTAGATTTGAGAATACATGCACATGGGTGCGTCATCATGGGAATTTATGTAAGAATGTTTATATTTGGGGTAATGGGATTTATATATATAGAGTGTATATATGTATATGTTTATAAATAAATGGGGATTGTGCCTTGGAATGTATGATGCCAATTTGTTATCATGTAGATGCCCTATAGTAGAGTACTAGATATCTATATATATTGGGTATTTAAATACATGGTTGTGTCCCTCTATATACAGAGGGGTCCTAACTGTATATATATATATATATATATATATATATATATATATATATATATATATATATATATATATATATATATATATATATATATGCAAATGACCTCTAGTCTAGTGGTTAAGAGAGATGCATGCGGCCCAAGTGGTCGGGAGTTCGAGCTTCAGTGGAGGCGAGTTCGCCACAATTACCCATTGCTTAAAATATATATATATATATATATATATCTTGTGTGTCTTATATAAATATAGATTGTATACATATAGGATTTGGGGTTTTGCAACTGTAGGTAGTAGGTTTAGCAACTGTTATAGGGAAATGAGTGATGTGAGTGCAATGAAGTGTGTGTGTGTGTATATATATATATATATATATATATATAAAAAAAAAAAAAAATATATATATATATATATATATATATATATATTTTGGAACATGTAATTGTGTTACAGACTCCTGGCCTGAAGGCCTACAAACTTGGCCCGAAGGCCCGCACCAGCACTTATATCTCACCGCATCCGGCCCGCACTCACATTTATTCCTCCACAAGAAATTAAATGTGCTTCTCCCGTTGCTCGAACCTGCAACCTCTTGGGAGGATGTGCCTCACTCTAACCACTTGAGCTAGAGGTCATTGGCAATATATATATATATATATATATATATATATGATCATACTCGAGCACCGGATCCCATAAGAACTCCGCAGTTAAGCGTGCTTGGGCGAGAGTAGTACTAGGATGGGTGACCTCCTGGGAAGTCCTAAAAAAGCAAATGACCTCTAGCCTAGTGGTTAAGAGAGATGCATGCGGCCCAAGTGGTCGGAGTTCGAGCCTCAGTGGAGGCGAGTTCGCCACAAATATATGTGTGTGTGTGTGTGTGTGTGTGTTCGCCACAAATATATGTGTGTGTGTGTGTGTGTGTGTGTGTGTGTGTGTGTGTGTTGGGTATCATATATATTGCATATATATGGGAGCATGAGAATATGCTTGTACAGATGTGGATGCATGTGTCTGTATATGAAGGAAGTCTGTGGGAGATTTGAGTGAAGGGAAGGACAGGGAGATCAGTTAAGGGGGAGTGCGGGGGTTAGACAGCAAGGGGTGAGCACGGTCTGGTTCAGTCCCTTAAGCCCTTTAGCCAAATTGATGGTGTGGTAGCAAAGCGATGCAGCCACTCGATATTGTTAAGGTTATTGGGAAATTGTAGAAAGTAATAGTTAGATAATTTTATTGATGGACTACTTCACTACTTATAGGGAGTCCAGCTCCTCTACATACTACATATTCCGATGTGGGACTAAAGTCCCTTATTGATTCTCAACACTCCCCCTCAAGATGGGCGATAGATATTGATCATCCCCATCTTGTTACATAGCTTCGACAGACTTAATGAACTAAGACCCTTAGTCAGACAGTCTGCAACTTGTTCTTCTGAGCGGACATGGTCAATCTTCAGTATCCCTTGTTCCAGCTTCTCCTTGATGAAGAATCGATCAATCTCGATGTGCTTCGTTCTGTCGTGCTGAACTGGATTGTTAGCTATACTTATTGCAGCTTGACTATCGCTCAGAAGACGCAATGGTGCTCCCTTGTCTAGCTTCAACTCTGTCAGCAACGCTTTCACCCACAGCAACTCTGACACTCCCAGAGCCATTGCTCTGTATTCTGCTTCAGCTGTCGACCGTGCTACCACAGACTGTTTCTTGCTTCTCCATGAGACCAGATTTCCTCCTACAAAAACACAGTATCCCGTGGTAGACCTTCTGTCGTCTATGCAGCTTGTCCAGTCTGCATCACAGTATCCCTCAACTTCTATGCGTCCATTCTTCTTGAACCATAGCCTCATTCCCGGCGTTCCTTTCAGATATCTCAAGATCTGAAATACTGCTTCCATATGACCCTTTCTTGGATCATGCATGTAGCGACTCACTACACTCACCGCAAATGAGATATCAGGGCGAGTGTGCCCCAGATAAATCAATCTTCCTACAAGTCGTTGATATCTTTCACGATCAACTGGCTCTCCTGCTTCTGCTCCCAACTTGCACTTTTGGTCAATTGGAGTGACTGCTGCTTTGCATCCAAGCATCCATGTCTCCTTCAGCAGATCTAGTGCGTATTTTCTCTGTGAGAGAACAATTCCTTGTTCGCCTTCACACACCTCGATACCTAGAAAGTACCTCATCGCTCCTAAATCCTTCACCTCAAACTCCTTCGCGAGTTTTGACTTCAGCTTAGTGATCTCGACTTCATCATCACCTGTGATCACTATATCATCCACATATACAGCAAGTATAGTGATGTGGCCTCTTGCATGCTGGAGGAAGACCGTATGATCTGCATTTGTTTGACGGTATCCCATGCCTGTAACAGCCTTTCTGAATCTGTCAAACCAGGCTCGAGGAGATTGCTTGAGCCCGTATAGCGACTTCTTCAGTTTACACACCTTTTCTTGCGACGTCCCTCCGTTTGATTCCGTCGCGTAGCATCCTGGCGGGAGCTCCATGTATACTTCTTCTTGCAGGTCCCCATGAAGAAAGGCATTCTTCACATCCAGCTGGTACAGCTTCCATCCATAGTTCGCTGCAATGGAGACCAGAGTTCTCACGGTGCTCATTTTTGCTACTGGGGCAAACGTCTCATCATAGTCTATGCCATATGACTGTATGAATCCTTTTGCAACCAACCTCGCCTTGTATCGCTCGACCTTTCCTTCTGGCGTCTCTTTCACCGTGTACACCCATTTGCATCCCACAGCTTTCTTTCCTTTGGGTAATGGAACCAGCTCCCATGTCTTATTTTTCTCCAGTGCCCCAAGTTCTTCCATCATTGCAGCTTTCCACCTTGGATCTTTCTTTGCTTCCTGCCAACACTTGGGCAACGAAGTAGAGTCTAACGATGCAATAAAGGCTCGATAATTCGAAGAAATGTTAGAATAAGACAAGAAGTTGGCAATGTCATGTTCGTAATCATCAAAACGAGCAGGAGCCTTACCCGCATTGATGCGAGAAGATCTCCTTAAGGGAGCAATAGGTGGTGGAGAGATCATACCATCTGAGTCGGAGAGATCCGCATCAGAATCCGAGTGATTCAGTGCGGGGGCAACATCTTCAGGAGTTGGAGCAGGAGTAGACGAGGGACTTGGTACAGTAGGCACAGGGCACGGCATAGGCACAGTACTGGACTTCTGTTGTCTCCTTCTGTAGACTTGGAGCTCCTTTTCCCTTGTCTGTTTCTCCCCCTGCGTAACATATGTATCTTCTTCTTCTTCATCTGTATCTGAGTCACTGTGCTCTCCCCCTTTCGTCCAGTTTTCTACAACCGGACACGGAACCGATCCGACGACCACATCTGGACTTATTATCTCCCCCTCACATCGAACACCACCTGTGTTAGATGTGTCACCAAATGC
Source organism: Iris pallida (assembly GCA_029216955.1). Lineage (NCBI taxonomy): Eukaryota > Viridiplantae > Streptophyta > Magnoliopsida > Asparagales > Iridaceae > Iris > Iris pallida. The sequence continues at coordinate 2,515,609 of JANAVB010033816.1, forward strand.
TGAACCTTCATCCGAACCATAGTATGGTTCGAGTTCTCTGAATGTAACGTCCATGCTGACAAACATCTTCCGCTCGACTGGACTCCAACAGGCATATCCCTTCTGAGTCGCCGTGTAACCGACAAATACACATTTAACTGCTCTAGGATCCAGTTTGCCAACGCCAGGCCTATTATCTTGGACAAAGCACACACATCCAAAAACTTTTGGTGGAACAGTGTATGTAGTTGCCCCAGTAAGCAACTCCAATGGTGTCTTCCAGTCCAACACTTGAGACGACATTCTGTTGATGAGATACGAGGCCGTCAAAATAGCCTGCCCCCATAAGTGCTTCGGGACATTCATAGCCAGCATCATCGTCCGTGCGACTTCCAGCAGGTGTCTGTTCTTTCGTTCAGCCACACCATTTTGTGCCGGAGTATAAGCACATGAAGTTTGATGTAGTATACCATGGGTGGAAAAATACTCAGCAACCTGCTTATTAGTATACTCCGTCCCATTGTTAGACCGGAAACACTTAATTTTAGCGCCATATTGTGTTTCCACCCGGCGATGAAAGTCCCGAAAAGCCTCAAGGACGTCACTTTTATTCTTCAGAAGGTAGACCCATGTCACGCGGGTATAACAGTCAATGAAGGTGATGAACCATCGAAAACCGTTAATTTCGGTTGTAGGACAAGGGCCCCATACGTCCGAATGTATTATGTCAAAAGCAGCTGAACTCCTATTCCCCGAGCTTACATACGAGTTTCTGGTATATTTTCCCAACACACAAGCATCACAAATAACTTCTCTTTATCAGCCCTTTGATATAAGGACGGATACATTCGACTAAGAACTTGAAAGAGGAATGACCGACACGCTGATGGTGGAGTAGCAAGTCGACTTCAACACTGCGACAGGAAGCTTCTGGTGGTGCGGCTGCGACCAAGGATGCCAATGCGTTGTCCAGTCCAGTCCTGTCTAAATACCACAGTCCCTTATGCCATGTGCCAGTCCCAAGTCGTCGTCCTGTCCCCTTCTCCTGAAAAGTCACCTTAGGAATGTCAAAGGAAACAGTAGAGTTAAGATCAAGTATAATGGCACTAATGGATAAAAGATTGACAGGAAAAGATGGAGCATGTAAGACATTGGTTAGAGTGATGGAAGGGGTGCATGCGACAGTGCATGTACCCACTACAGGTCTGGATGTACCATCAGCGGTCGGAATACTCTCCGGCAATGGTAGGTGAGTATATCCCTGAAACGCATCACGGGACCCCGTGACATGGCGAGATGCCCCAGAGTCCATAATCCATCCTGACTGATGGATAGAGGCAAGAGCACGTGCAGAATCATCGGTGCTGGTTTGGGCAAAGCAAGTGAGGTGATCTCTCGAGGATGAAGAGGTCCCAGGACAGTCGACCGAACCCAGCTTTGTGTCTCGCAACTTCTCAAGGAACTCCCGCTCAAGCGGGATTATTGCAGCCAGTTGATTCTCTCCCACTTCCTCCGCCAGATTTGCTTTGTGTCCGTCCCTTCTACCGGCATATCCTCCTCTACCACCACGCCGGCCTCCACGACCCCGTCCTCGATCAGTAGACTGATTGCGCAAGGGTTTTGGACAAAATTGGATGTAATGTCCGGAGTCACCACAATTGTGACAAACACCACCCATAGAAGGAGGTTGATTGAAGGCAGCAAGGGCAGACTTTTCAACCGCGGCTGGCTCCCCCTGGGAGGAGCCCTTGTTGGGCATCAACTTCAGTCGAGCTTCTTCCTGGATCATGACGGCTATAGCTTCTTCCAAGGTCGGAAGCGTGGATTGGGATAGGAGAATATTCCTACGCTGCTCAAACACAGGGTGTAGTCCCTTCAGGAATTTCATCATACGCTGACGCGAAATATAAGCCAGAAACGTCTGAAAGTACTTTGCGAACGCCGGTTCAACTTGTGCAACTTCCATCCCAAGAGGATCATAATGATCCAGATCAGACCAGTACTTCTTCAACAGGGCTGCGTACTCAGAGATGGTACGTTCGTCTTGGGCCACCCTATCGAGTTCATCCTGCAGTTGGAATACTCGCATAGGGTTGCCCGAGCCGGAGTACATATCTTTTAGAGTCCGCCATATATCAGCAGCAGCCTCCATGGCCTCGACATTGCCCGACACCTGGTCGGTTAATGAGGCAGTCAACCATCCAGCTACGACGTTGTTGACAATCTCCCAAACAGCAAACTCCTTGGAGGAGTGATCAGTTGGCGCCGTGGCTTGGCCAGTGACCTAGCCAACCAAACCACGTCCCTTCAGCGTCCGCATCGCCTGCCGCGACCACTTCAAGTAGTTGGACGTTCCTTCCAACTTCGTCTTCAGCTTCTCCAGCTTCCCCATTTTGTAGGGTGACGCATCCACATCAGTATGGATCACACGAGGGGATGCCTCGGTTAATCTCTTGGATAAGATATCATCAACCAAGGCCTTCATCTCTTCGGCCGTCAGTTTGCCACTGATCGAATCCATGGCTTCTTTAACTGTGAACAATATTCGTCGTCTTCTTTGTCGTCTTCTACGTCGGAGGCTGCAACGTCGGAGTCTACAACTTACCCAACTTCGTCGTCTTCGTCGTCTTCGACGTCTTCGTCGTCTTCGTCGTCTTCTTCGACGGCAGAGACTTTACGAATGCGCTACAAACTTGGCCAGCACCGGCATGCGCATGTAAAGTGAACACGTCAGGTCACCAGAGAAGACATGATCAGTCTCTGTAGAGATCCGGATGTGAAGAAGGAATAACAAATAAAGTATTTGTTAGTTCCAAACGGCGTAAGCGAGGATCAGAGTTGGTGCAAATAAAGCATTTGGCAGCCGACTGTCTTCGAAATACGCCGGGTTTTTTTTTTTCTTTTTTTTTTTGTTTTTTTTTTCTTTTGGTAAAAAAAAAAGCAGCTAGGGTTTGTAGGAGAAGGAAAGACTAGGGAAAGACTAGGGTTAGGGTTTGGGAAGGGGGGGCTGTAGATCAGGGGAGGGGGGTCGGCTGCTGTGGTCGGTTGGTCGGCGGGTTGGGGGTTGTTCGGCGGGAGGGGTTCGGCGGGGCAAGGGGGGGAGGTCGGCGGGAGGGGTTCGGCGGGGCAGCAGGGTGGGGGTCGGCGGGGCAAGGGGGGGTCGGGCGAGTGGTTCGGCAGGGAGTCGTCGGGGCAAGGGGGGTCGGCGGGAGGGGTTCGGCAGAGGGGGGGATTCGGCAGAGGGGGGGTCGGCAGAGGGGCGGGAGGGGTTTGGCAGGGGTTCGGCAGAGGGGAGTCGGCAGGATGGGAGTCGGCGGGAGGGGTTCGGCAGATGGGGTCGGAATTTTTTTTTTTTTTTTTTTGTGGAGAGAGAGAGAGAGTTATGGCTCTGATACCATGTAGAAAGTAATAGTTAGATAATTTTATTGATGGACTACTTCACTACTTATAGGGAGTCCAGCTCCTCTACATACTACATATTCCGATGTGGGACTAAAGTCCCTTATTGATTCTCAACAGAAATCTATCGGATCACTTGACCATGGTCGATGACTGGAAAATGCTAAGCCTAAGGGTGTGTTTGGGAACGGAATTTAGAAATGAAAACTGAGGTTTTGGTAGAGTTAGGCGGCATAACCGGTGGCATGGTAGCTGATCACTGCAGCCACTCGTTGTGCTTCGTCTTGGCTTGGCTTCGTATTGCTGTTACTTTCAAGAAGAAGAAGAAGAAGATCAAAATAGTAATAATAATAATGATAAAGTTGGATCTATCAGAACAGGCTTTGCTGCAACTTTGCAGAAAAGCTAGCAGAAGCAAGTCTAGATAGCTGTCCCAAACCAGTCCTTAACTGAAGTTAATCAAGTCAATGCTGGGTACCCTCATTGCATGCACTAATGGTTGCATTTGCACTTGCAACTAGACAGTTTCCCTTTCAGAAACTGTACGATGTTGCAGGCTGTATGCTATTTCTTAAAACTACAGGTAGGGTGTTTCACCTAACAGCAGATGGGGAAAAAATGGAAGAGCAACAGCAGCAAAGTACTGCTGTACCTGTTCAGATGAGGGAGTGATCCTGTGCACTCGACACAGGGTCTGTACAGGCCCTACTTTGACAACAGAGGTTAGGAGAGGCAAGGGGAATGGTTAGAATGTTTGGGAGAGTAGGAATTGATAAGGCAATAGGAAATAGGAGAGGGGTTTAGCAAGGGCAGCATTGCCTTGCCATTAACAGCAGGTAGGGTGTTAACTTCTACCTCTTCCTGTATGTTCAGAAACCCATTTAGTAATAGGTGGCAGCAGGGTCCCTGTGCACTAGGCACAGGTACATAGCAGGGCTACTGCCCTTGCAACTGCAGGGAACAGGAGTATGGGTCTGTGCATAGGCTTGGGGGCTGAAGGTGAATGTACAGGATGAAGGTCAGTGTAGACATCTGTTGATATATGTGTTAAGTGTTATTGGGCTTTAGTCCCACATTGCCTAGAATGATAGGAGAGGAGGCTAGCCTCTCCTATATATATGTAGTCTCTATTCCAATAATAATCACTTAAATCTCTACTTGGTATCAGAGCCTAAACTTGCTTAGAATACCGTCAGAGCCATCCTTTCCACACAAACCCTTCCCCCCTCCACGCCGCCGCTACCGCTGCAGCTACTGTGCCGCTGCAGCCGCTGCGGCTGTGCCGCTGCCACTGCTGCGCCGCCCCCGCTGCAGCCGCCGCTGAGCCGCTGCCGCTGCGGCTGCTACTGCCGCTGCTGCTGCCGTGGGTGCCTCCGTGCACACCACTTTTAGGGCTCCTACTGTGTAGGTAAGCCTAAACTTGAGATTTATCTCATCTGTGGCACCTACGGTGTAGGTAAGCCTAAACTTGAGATTTATTTCATCTGTGGCACCTACAGTGTAGGGAAGCCTAAAATCGTTCTTGAAGATTTATCTCATATGAGATTCTCAAGGAGATGTCGATGATGCCTAGATTCGATGAAACCAGACATATTCGGATTTAGGAGAGGACGACGAGGACAAGCGTGAGTCATGGAGCAAGTGTGACGTGATCGAGAAGAAGCATCGATGGAGGCGATCCTCAAGAAGCTGGATGCTGACGATGTGGCGACGTTGATGAAGTTGATAAAGGTGTCGGCTGGTGATAGCACGACACGAGCGCCGCCAAAGTTGGAACTACCCTCCATCGATCTGAAGTTTGATGGACCAGCCACCTATCTGAGTTGGTCACGACGGGTGAGAAGAACCCTTGCAGGAAAGAACCTGGAGGGATTCTTGACGGGCGAGAAGACAGAGCCGGAAGAGGGCTCGACAGGACGCGACGAGTGAAAATCCACTCATATGGTGATTTACATCTGGCTTCTCAATTTTTTAGTCCAGTCTATTGCTTCCACAGTAGATGGCATTGAGATGGTGAAAGACGGATGGGAGAAGTTGAGGAGAACCTATGATGGCGTGGGAAACAACCTACGGATCTTCCAGATAAAAGGGGAGATCGATGACACCGTACAAGGGGAGAAGACGGTGCAGGAGTACGCTACGGAGTTGGAGCGTCTCTGGCTGGATTATGATCACTCCTCGAAACGGACAAGCTGCGGGGACCCGAAGTGCAAGGAGAGACATGTGTATCTGCAGGAGAGGACGATAAAATTCCTCAAAGGGCTGACTGCAGCATTTGCACAGAGGACAGCCTTACTCCTCGTCCAACCAGAGATCCCTAGTCTCGAGGAGGCTATCTCAGCCATGATCCAGGAGGAGACGCGGATCAGATTACAGACAGGGACAGGTGGTCCCCCCGAAGCAAAGTCAGCACTAGCAGCTGCTAGCTCGGGCGACACAGGATCCAAGGGAGAGCTCTGGCAACACAATCGGCAGTGCTACAACTGCAGGGCGATGGACCATCATCGATATGCTTGTACCAAACCACCTAAGGCTGGAGACTCAGGTGGTAGACGAGGACGAGGATATATTGGACATGGACGTGGTCGAGGAGGCCGAGGAGGCTATCGGGCAAACTTGCTTATGGCAGAAGGGAATGGAGGAGCTGGTGGCACCTTTACTGAGGAGGATCAGGCACTGCTGGAGAGAAAGCAGAGAGCGTCGACCGAAGGAGACAGGAGGAGCGGAGCAGAGGAGACATCCACCCCATTCTACGGAGGCAACGCCGCTATGTATGCTCACCCATCAGAAGGTACTGACGAGTCACTCGCTCTTGCATCTATGTCTTCTCTTAAAACGTCAGACTGGATTATCGACTCAGGAACATCTCGGCATGTGACCGGGAACGCTAGTGAGTTTTCTTCATACACTCACCTAGCACCAGCAGACACCATTCAGACTGCAGATGGCACTTTCCAACCAGTGGTCGGTAAGGGTACTGTTAATTGTACAGGTTCAGTAAGATTATCCAATGTGTTACATGCTCCATCCTTTCCAGTCAGTCTCTTGTCTATTAGTTCTATAATTCTCCAACTAAAATGCACTGTTTCTTTTGATATTCCTAAGGTGATCTTCCAGGAGAAAGGGACGGGACGAAGACTTGGGACTGGTACCTGGCATGAGGGACTGTGGTACCTAGATCGGGAAGGACTGGACTCAGCATTGATATCTATGGCAGAAAAGGCTGGAATGGGAGAGCTGCAGCAGAGGACTGAAGATACTTTGATAATTCATCATAGGAGGATGGGACATTCTTCTTTTGATACTCTAAGTAAGTTGTATCCAGAGATGTATGCAAAATCAAATAAACAGAAATTAGTATGTGATGCATGCGAGTTAGGAAAGCTTACTAGAAGCTCATATGTTGGTACTGGTCATAAGAGTTCTCTTGTTTTTGAGGTAGTACATTCTGATGTTTGGGGTCCATATGCTACTAACACTATGAATGGATATAAGTACTTTGTCTCCTTTATTGATTGTGCATCTCGTGTCTCCTGGCTGTATTTAATAAAAAATAAGAGTGAAGTATTGGCTTGCTTTTGGGACTTCCATAAACATGTCCAGACTCAGTACAATGCAGTAGTAAAGGTATTGAGGTCTGACAATGGAACGGAGTACACCAACAGGACACTTGCAGAGTACCTGTCAGCACACGGAATACAGCACCAGACCAGCTGTGCATACACACCAGCACAAAATGGAGTAGCAGAAAGAAAGAACCGACACCTTCTAGAGACCGCAAGAAGTATGATGATCGACATGAATGTCCCACAAAATCTATGGGGACATGCAGTATTGACAGCAGCTCAACTTATCAACATGATGCCTTCAAAAGTCCTGGGATGGAAGTCCCCATGCGAAGTATTACAAGGCAATAATAGTGGGATACTCCCACTAAAGGTATTCGGGTGTATGTGCTTTGTGAAAGACAACAGACCATCAGTTGGGAAACTTGACCCCAGAGCAGTCAAGTGCATCTTCGTGGGCTACTCAGCGACTCAGAAGGGATATGTGTGCTGGAGTCCAGTAGAGAAGAAGAAGTTCGTTAGTATGGATGTCCACTTTCGAGAGCATGAGCCATATTATCGCCAGAAGGGAACTTCACACAACACGTCTAATACTACCAGTATAAGGCGAGAGGGAGAGATGGAGAACTTGGTGGTAACCGATCTAGAAGTATGGCATAGAGGCACGGTTGAGGAGAAACATGAAGGTGAAGCAGAACAGGGGGAGAAGATAAGAAGTATCAGGCCTACGACTCAAGGGGAGTTACTTACCTACAACAGGAGAGAGAAGCAAACTGCAGGACCAGTACCTACAGTGCCAGTACTAAGTCCCTTGCATGCGTCTGTCCCAACTCCTGAGACACCACCCCCAACTCCTGAGACACCACCATCCTCCTCATCTACACCACCACCCTCCTCAGGTGATATAATTCCTCTTACTTCTCCCATACCACTACCTACGTACACGAAGGACTACTCACAGTAATGCGGAAAATCCTCCGGACAGATATGGTTGGGACCTTGCTAAGTTTGTTTCTTATGATCATACATCTTCTTCTCATGGAGCATTTATAGCATCTTTGGATAGTATTACTGTACCTAACAATTGGCAGGTTGCCAAGAACGATCCAAAGTGGAAAGCGGCAATGCATGAGGAGTTGGGAGCTCTTGAGAAGAACCACACTTGGGAGCTGGTGAGACTGCCAGAAGGGAAAAGAGCAGTCGGATGCAAATGAGTTTTTACTGTGAAACAGAACCCAGATGGACAGGTTGAGCGCTATAAAGCTCGACTGGTGGCAAAAGGATACAGTCAGACGTACGGCATCGACTATGACGAGACCTTTGCACCAGTGGCGAAGATGAGCACTGTCAGGACCTTGATCTCCCTGGCAGCCAATAGAGGGTGGAAGCTACACCAACTGGATGTGAAGAATGCATTTCTTCATGGGGATCTAGTGGAGGAGGTGTACATGGAGATACCACCAGGATTCGGCACCAAACAGACAGAAGGCAAGGTTTGCAGACTGAAGAAGTCCCTCTATGGACTGAAGCAGTCTCCTCGAGCATGGTTTGACAAGTTCCGGAGAGCAATGATAGGGATAGAATATCGACAGATTAATACTGATCACACTGTCTTCTTCAGACGAAGTGGAGGCCACATCACCATGCTTACGGTATATGTAGATGATATGATTATCACAGGCGATGATAAGCAGGAGATCGCCCAACTCAAAGGAAAGCTTGGCAAGGAGTTCGAGGTGAAGGATCTTGGCCCTCTTCGATACTTCCTTGGGATTGAGATTGCTCGAGATAATGAGGGAATCGTTATTTCTCAAAGGAAGTACGCACTGGACCTGCTTACGGAAATGGGGATGATGGGATGCAAACCAGCTACGACATCGATAGACCAGAAGTTCAAACTGGATGCTGAAGCTGGAGAACCAGTTGACTGGGATAGATATCAGAGATTGGTGGACAAGTTGATCTACTTGAGCCACACTCGACCTGATATCAGCTTTGCGGTCAGTGTAGTGAGCTGCTACATGCATGACCCCCGGAAGGGTCATATGGACGCAGTATACCAGATTCTGAGGTACTTGAAGGGAGCCTCCGGGAAGGGACTGATCTTCAGAAGAAATAATCATGTAAGCATCGAGGGCTATTGTGATTCTGACTCGGCTAGCTGTGTTGACGACAGGAGATCCACATCGGGCTACTGTATATTTGTAGGAGGCAACTTGGTCTCGTGGAGGAGTAAGAAGCAGTCAGTGGTGGCCAGATCAACAGCTGAAGCAGAGTATAGAGCTATGGCCTTGGGAGTCACAGAACTATTGTGGTTGAAGAATATGCTGACGGAGCTAAAGCTGGACCAGGGAGCCAAGATGAAGCTATGGTGTGACAACCAGTCAGCTATTAGTATTGCCAACAATCCAGTACAGCATGACAGGACCAAGCATATCGAGATTGACAGATTTTTCATCAAAGAAAAGCTGGAGAAAGGAGTACTAGAGCTGGGCTACGTTCCAACCAAAGATCAGGTAGCAGACGGACTGACAAAGGGGCTTAGTTCTATCAGCATGATGAGAGGATGTGACAAGATGGGTTTAGTGAATATCTTTTGCCTATCTTGAGGGGAAGTGTTGATATATGTGTTAAGTGTTATTGGGCTTTAGTCCCACATTGCCTAGAATGATAGGAGAGGAGGCTAGCCTCTCCTATATATATATGTAGTCTCTATTCCAATAATAATCACTTAAAATCTCTACTACATCACACTAGACAACTAGAGTGTGTTGGTGTGGACAGGTAGTGGATCTACCTATATGATATAGGAGGTGTATGTGTATATAATAGGCAAGGGGGTTTGGATGTGTGGTTGGTATCTTAGTGTGTATATTAATGTATCAGTAAGGGGGGTCCTAAGGGCCATAGGGGAAGTCAAGGATTTTGGGTGTGTACCCCTGGAATATGGGTTAAGGGATAATTAGTAGACAGCAAGTTGAAGGGAAATAGGGGTAGGGTACATGTAGGATAGGTAAGGTAATGGTAGACCCTATGTAGTTCAATGTCTATATATAGGAATAGGTAATTAAGGTAATCATATAGGCTATGTATAGGATATATGAGTATAGGTATAGAGGGTGGTTAGAGTGTGGTACTAGATGGCTCAAAACCCAGAATCCATATAGCGTTAGCATTAGCTATAAGGATACTAGTATATATTATATAGTATATACTATATTGTGTATCTTATGATACAATATAGTATTGATACTCTAGCATCCTAATATAGCTAGTATAGCCTAGATATGTAAGGTATGGACCTAATAGCTTGGATATAGGCTCATACAACCTAGAAATAACCAGTTGACCAAGTTTGACTAGTTGGACCTAGATATGACCTAGTTTGACCTAGAAATGACTTGGAGACCTAGTATATAGCTAGTTTAGCATATTTATGATTCCTAAACACAAATTGACCTTGATATTCCATATTTAGGTCTTCGAGGCACCGTATCGGATACTGTTGATATTCCACATCGGATCTCAGGCGAGTACATTCTCTGATAATTTCTCGTTTACGGTATTTTCTATGTTTCATGTATTTGGTGTAGATATTCTTGATTTCTTGATATATTGGTTACACGGATTAGTATTGTCTGGATCCCGTTATGAGATGTTATTCTTTGTATATCTTGGTATATCCTGTGCAAGTCTTGTTTTTGTTTCTTGTGCATTGTATAGATACTGATTCCTGTGAAGGCTCACGACCTTCTCAGAGAATCCCGTGTCATAACTGCCATGGTTTGATCCACTGTATCAGTCGGGGCGGGGAGTAGTAGTGTAGATATGTGATCATACCCTTCTTGTGTATGTCCTGTTTTCTTGTGAGTGTTAATCATACACCGCACGTATGATTGACCAGGCCATATATTCTTGTGCAAGTTCCCAAGCCGATCACATGTTGAAACTAGTACTCACTCACATAGATAGTATATTTCTTGACTCTTGTACATCATATCATGTTCACCTGCTCTTACATTTACTCACAGTTTACTCATGTCCTGTTACATTCATGTACCTGTTAGTTCACTTTGTATATTCTCTCTATTTATTGTTATATAGACTTATCATTTATTGGGAACTGTTATTAGAGATGTAATTCGTTCCAATCCTGGCTGGATATATTTTTCAGACGGCGCAGACGATGAGTGCCCTACTTATTACGGCCCTCCAGGTGTAGTAGGCATAGATCGGGAGACTCTGATTCATGAAGGTCTAGTTCCAGCAAAGGAGCCCTACTTAGCGATTCAGTAGAATAGATTTGTACTGGACTTTATCTCCAGTTGGTTACTCTTGGCATGTTATTGTTTTAGATCTGTATTTGAGATTGTGGACTCCTAGACTATCAGGACTTGTATTATCTTTATGTTAGACTTCTCTGAATATTTCTTATCTTGTTGTTTTTATCTTTTATACAATTTATCTTCCTTTAACATTGTGATTGAGTATGAATATATTGTCATAACCTGTCCTCCATTTGGAGTTGACTATCTCGACAGGTTATGATATTATATTGTTAGTCAGTTTAGTTAAACCTGGACAGCGTTTTACCGTCGATGCTGCGGCGTAGGCTGGGCGCTGTCACGCACTCGTGCCCCTACACTGGGTGCAGGTCGTGACAAAAAGACCCACCCGGCCCGACCCGTTACGACTCAGTTCGAAACCCACCGTGTCGTGGGCCACGTGCTCGGCTGGACTCATGTTTTTACCCTTTCGGCCCGGCCTGCTATAGTACATGGGCCTGAGAGGCCCGGCCCAGGCCAAAGCCGGCGGCCCACTCGACATCTCTAGATCAAACCCACCGAGCCAGGAAACATAAGAATATAAACAACAAAATTGTCCAATTAACCATGTGTCATAAATGTGACTATTAAGTGAACACAGAATAACAAAGGTAGTAAAGTTGCAAAAAGGATGATATGTCATCAATCACCAAAATAAACTGAGGCAAAAATAGTGTATCCATAGAATTGACACCATGTAAAGGCAAATTTGACAAAAAAGATCATGTCTGTCAAATTATTATCCTTACAGTCAATTGTTATACCCTACGAACATTTGTATTAGTCGGTCCGTAATAAAATAATTATAATAACAATTTTTCACAAGTTTATTGGCGGGGACCTTTAATGATTGACCTATTGGTATAGGATTGGTTCAGTAGTTTTTGTAACTGACCTATCGAGTTCTTCCAAGATGAGGTATATCAATCTAGGCTCACACGTGTTTTAGTTCGAAGAATATGACATGGAACAGTCTGAACAAGCTCAATTATTGGTGATTCTACGGGTACGGACTTAAAAATTATAGGTTGATCCTTAGGGGTTTTAACTAAGGTATCCCTACAGCTATAGTCCGAAATATGTCTCATCTGTCAGCACGAATATCTTCAATAAATTTATCAAATTTAGCGTCGAGCTTAACATTATTGTCAAATTAAGCATCTAATAGGTCACTATTTTAATAAGTTTTTGTAATCTTTTTTTAATTAATGAGGAATTTAATATAGTTCAGGGTGTTTAAATACAAATTAGGTTGTTCTCACCCTTGTCAGCAATCACCCGAAAAAACTCGTATTATACGCAATTTTTTATGTATCTTTATAAACGTATAATACTTGCGTACTTTTGAAAGATTCGAATTTAAATTTTAATCATGCGAAGTCTTAAACGTGTTCTGTACGAGTTATTGAAAAATTTGGCAAAAAAGGTGGTGGGAACTTGTTTAATTAATCAAATTTTACAACATATTTAAGAATGTGAAGTTTCTAACCTCAATATTTTCATTTTTCGAATATTTGACCGAATTTTTTAACGTATTTTATTTGCATTGTGCCGATTTATACTCGTACTTTTGCCGTCCCGAATTTTCCCCATTTGCCAAATTGCTAACAAGGGTTCTCACTTTAAGAACAGGGATACAAATGAGGTTTGTAAAGTGAATCTTTTGTGGCAAAAAAGCAAGCAAATCTTGCCAACAATGTGAACTCAAAGACGAGAATAAACATGGATAGATGCAAAAATTTGTTAAATCTTCAAGAGAGAGAGAAAAAAAAAAGCAGTAAATTACCAATCCAGGCATAAATGTCGTGATACCAGCGAAGTCGCCAGGCCAATGCCCATCATGGGCTTGGAGAGTGGAAAAACGGGCGACGGCTCTTTTCAAAGAAGCCGATACAATCTCCTCTGTCACATCCTCATCCTCCCCCAAGGTGGTCTGCGGAGGAAGAACTGTCTCAAGTGGTTTCTCCTTAGCACACTGCATATAAGCACCGGTTAGGAAAAACAAATCCTCATTTTGTCTGCAGGGTTGGACAACGTAGTGTAAGTTACATTAGGCTGTCAATCGAATAGGATATTTGGTTGGACTAAAATTTTTTTTTTTTTTGATATAATGTAATTGTAATTACAAGCTTGATTATATTACATTAATTTCTTTTAGAATCAATTACGTCATGAAATTCATGTAATCACAATTACATTTGTAACCTTCATAGCTCAAATAATTTATTATTGTATGGATTATATATAGATATTTGTGTGCATGTAAAAAAAAAAAAAAATATATATATATATATATATATATATATATAATATTATATATATTAAATATATATAATACTATGTTTAGGTTTAATTTCTTATTTAATATTATGTGTTACATAATTTTGGACTTGGCTAGGTGCATTGTAGTTAGCTTGGTTTCAACATAGTTAGGGTGGTGCTAGTGACTAGTGTAGGCCACTCAAACCTATCCAAATCAAACTATTTGAACCCAAACTTGGTCCACACTTGCACAAGACCTAGTAGACTCTAATCAAGCCCGTACTTGACCCATAATGTGCACACAAGTGTGTGGACAGCACACAACATGAAGCCTTACAATTTTCGGAATTATGTAGTGACCCCACTTTTAGTGGTCAAAACCACCTCCCATTATCTCCATTTCTCCTAAAACTTCTCTCGCATCTCCTCATTCACTCCCCTACAGCCCTATGGGTCATTTCTCCCTCATTTCATTCATTTTCTATCCTAAAACAACCTCACAAACTCGTTGGACTGAATGTGATTCCAAAATAGGACTGCTGGGTATGACTTCAACAGCATTTTGCACCACCAAAATAGTAGGTAAGAGCCTCAAGTCCTTTACGAAAAATCTTTCTCTATCTCTTACCTTTCATTTCTATGTTTCATAATTTTTATGGAGTTTTGACCCCTCAAACTTCTATCACAAGACGAAGTGTCCAGCAGTGTGTTATCAGATTTTCGGTCAATGATTGGTGTGTACACACCAAACCATTGAGTAAAAGTTCTCCAAACCTTTTCCATCTCGTAGCTCCTCGAATTACCTTCGATTTGATATATAATTAGCTATGTTTTCTTGTCCGCTACCCTTCCTAGAGACGTTTTTCGAAGAAGTGTCATTGCTGAAATCCGTTGATGTCGGGCTGTACAACGATCCCAAAACGGATATGTAATGTATTTTTCTTGTCATTTTATGATTCTACTTAGGTTACAAATAGATACATTGATCCTTAAGGTACAAACTACAATTAAAATATGGGAACCAATTTAAAAGATGACGAATACGAGTTTTTATTTGTAGTTTCAGCTATGTCCACGTCTGTTTGTATGCCTATTTATACATGTTATACTCACTTTTTGTGCACAAACCTTCAGAAATATGTAGCCATGTTACACCCTTAACTTATTCTATAATTATTTCATGTTAGAAATGTGTTTAGGTAGGAGAAAACCTTTTATTTTGTCTCATTTTACATAAATTCCAGAACAACGACATATTTTTGTGTGCGATATTTTATGTGAAAAAAGTTATTATTTATAATAGAAACTTTCACAATTATGACCCTAACTTCACCCCCTAACATGTCAATATTTATTTTGTACTAATTGCATGCTAAAATAGGGTGGAACCATATTTTGTCACAAAAAACACTAAATTCTATGACTGGAATTCAGTGCTAGAACGTGACAAAATCTAACATTTTATGTAAAACTTTTACCCCATGATTATCATCCAAAATCCACAGCCTAGGAAATAATTTATATCATTGTTTTTATGTTCTAAAATAGGTGTTATGGACGGTTCATTCCAGCATGTACGTTGATGTTAGAAAATATCAATTTCACCTTGGAACATATGTCATGATATGTGTTAGATTATATTTGTTTTGTAATCTTTAGTAAATATTTTAACATG